>MUZC01000032.1:707075-731676 GCA_002072015.1 Radix auricularia | reverse complement strand
GAGGGAGACATCTGCCTCCTCGTTGCTGGCCTGTGTGTTGTCGGGGACTGTCCTGTCCTTGAGGGAGACATCTGCCTCCTCGTTGCTGGCCTGTGTGTTGTCGGGGACTGTCCTGTCCTTGAGGGAGACATCTGCCTCCTCGTTGCCGCCAGGTGTTGTCGGAGACTGTCCTGTCCTTGAGGGAGTCATCTGCCTTCTCGTTGCTGCCAGGTGTTGTCGGGGACCGTCCTGTCCTTGATAGAGTCATCTGCCTTCTCGTTGCTGCAAGTGTGTCGTCGATGACCGTCCCGTCATTGAGAGAGACATCCCCTTCTTGTTGCTGCCAGTGTGTCGTCGATGCCCGTCCCGTCATTGAGAGAGACATCCCCTCCTCGTTGCTGCCCAGTGTAAACGTTGTCGTCGGTGGACAATAACAATTTATTTGTTTTTCATGGACAAATGTGTAGTGCTTGTTTTTCATATATGTGAAAGTGTGTTCTCTGGTTCTGGCAATCAAGGCAAGTACAAATAATTATTTTTTTTATGATTGTTAAACTTCAGAGTATTGTGTAATAGGAAATTGATGTTAGATATTTTATTTTTTTTTCCTCCAACCCCTGGGTCGTGGTACAATAGTAGGAAGTAGAGATGGAAACCTTGTAATTAATGAAGGAGAAAATTGAGTTTTTTAGAAAAGCAGGGGAACAACTTACACTTAAGGGAGAGAATTTAAATGAATATGTAAGGGCTAAATTGAAAGAATTTCAAGCAGAAGAAAAAGTAAGAAAACAGAAAGAATATGACGAGAAACAGAGACAAAGACAGAGAGAATATGAAGAAAAACAGTTAGAGTATGACGCAAGAAAGAGACAACATGAGGAATTAATAAGACAGAGAGAGATGGAACATAAATTAAAATTGCTAGAAATAGAACCTGCAGGAAAAAAATATAGGGAAAGTAGAGAAATAAAAATAGAGTCTAGGAAAGCGGAACAAAGAGAAGAAATTATTGAAAGTGCAATAGAGAAACCTAAAGATACACTGAGTGAGCTAGAGGCAATATGGTGCTGCGCTCAAAGTAAATTAACGGCCTTAGCAAAAGAATGCAAAGAACACAATAGAGAACTTGATGACGAGGAAATGGAGTTAAAGAATTTAAAAATGAAAATTGCCCAAGTGAAGATTAACTTAGTTGAAAAGGATGAGTTTGTAGAAAAAACACAGAGAGAACTAAACGATAGCATATTAGAAAATACAGATAGTGTAGAACTAGCTCTTAGAGAAGAGACTTTAGTTACATGTAACGCTACACTCAGTGAAGGAGACGATGCTGAAAAGTTAAGAAGGGTGATAGAAATAGGAGAAAATTATGACACAAATCTAAAGTCAATGATAAAAGATTACGAAAATTGGAACATGGAAATGGAGAGAAATCTAACTAGTATAATGCAGGACACTGAAGAAGAGTTAAAGAAGTCTGAAGTAGAGAAAGATGAACTATTGGAGAGGTTACAAATTGAACTAGTAGAAAAAGAGAGAGAGAAAAGATATATGGAAGAATTACTGGCTCAGAAAGAAGAGGAGATTGATGAACTAAACAGAAAAGTAGCAAGTAATGAAGAGGACATTATTGAAATGTGGAGGATCGTTAAGGAAAAAGAAGAAATAAACTATGATTTAAGTATGAAATTGTTAGTGAAAGATGATGAAATTTTGATATTAAAAGAAGCCCTAATAGGGAAAGAGGGAGCAATTGAAAGTAAACAAATTGACCATGGACAGAATCAGAGGTCAACTGTAGAAAAGTTAGTTAGAATAGTTGAAAAGACAGAACAGAGCAGAAATACACAAGAGGAGAAAGTTACTATAGTCATAATGGATGAATGTAATGAGGGAAAAACTGCAAAGTGTGTTGCAGGAAGGGTGGAAAAAAGCATCCACAATTATGAAAATGAGAAAAGTAATGAGAACCGCTGCTGTGGATTCACGCAAAATTATGACATGTGCTCAGGGGAAGTTGGTGTTGACTTGTTAGAAACGGGCTATGTTTATGACAGCGGGACAAAGCTTTCTCGTGACCAAGAAGACAGGGAGAGTGACTATGTGGGGACAGGTCAGACCAGAAATAAACAGACTCCAATAGACGTCACAACCCGTGTAGAGTTAGAGCCAATTACAGAGAATGTAAATCAGATGACCGGGGTGCTTGTCCGTTAGGGCTAATGATCTGGTTGATGGTTGGGATCATTCTAAAAATATTGATAAGCGGGCGTGAATACGTGTGGGTTGCTCGAACACTGTGGAGGCTGTGAGCCTGTATGCCTATGCTGTGATGTCTCGAACACTGTGAAGGCTGTGAGCCTGTATGCCTATGCTGTGATGTCTCGAACACTGTGAAGACTGTGAGCCTGTATGCCTATGCTGTGATGTCTCGATGGCTGTATGGACTGCAGTGGAATGCAGATAGTGACGAATTTATATCTCAATAAAGAACTTATGATCTTTGATAAGAGTCTGTCTTATTAAGATTGTATCCAGAACCCAGACGCAACAATCTCCACACGTTTGAAGAGTGACTTGAAGAAGACAAATCCTGAAAATAAATTTAAAAAATTTTTTTTATTAAAAAATAAATACATATTTCCTTAAACAAACTGGACTCTGCACAAGATTTTCCAGGTTTCTTTAGCACAGTGATGTACAAAGTCAGGCCCGCGGGCAAAATACGACCCGTGCTTAAATTTTCACTTGACCGTGGCATCATCTTTGGAAATCGTCTCGTATGGAGTTGTTTTTTTTTTTTTTTGTAGCTGAGACACACATTTGTCAATTTTTTAAAAAATTTTGAGTATAAAAAGCAATGAGGTCGTATTTAGGCCAAAGTCGATGATCTATCAACATTTACCGACGTGAGTATTCATTACAAAAAGCCAATCCACTTATGCCCTGTACAAGATTCAATTGCGTGCATTGAACTCTGAGAAGGTTTGAATTGGGACATCGTGTGTTTAACTTTTTAAAACATTTATTTTTCATCACTTTTTACGTAACCTTTTTGGCGCTCGTTATATTTCAACCAATTTTATTTATTTAAGGTACATATTATAAAATAGAATCTTTATCCAAAAACTTGAACATTATTTAATCAATATTCATAATTTAATATGAAGGAATAAGATATTTGTAAAGTCTCGAAAATCACGATTGTTTAGTCCCCTTTTCTTCACACTAAATATCACTTTTACAAAACACACAAACACACAAAATACCCCCCCAAAAATAAAAAAAAATTTAAGCACGCAATTAGTCTTAAGCTTTGTAATTTTAAAAAGAATTCTCTTAATCTGCCCTGCACACACTTTACTTCATTGCATATGGCCCGCTTCGCAAAATGTTTGGAAGGCTCTTCTTTAGTATATCTTGTAAAATATGTGCATCCTTTTTCAAGGATGCACTTAAGGGCATTTATTATTTAATTATTTTTTTTTGGTAGGGGCTGGTAGGGACGGGTAAATTTCCTTTCTTAAACACAGACCGAGCGGGCGAGGAGAAAAGACCTATATGTTTCAAAACTACTTCAATGAAATAAAGCAGAAAGTTTAATATGTTACTTGTTTAAATTTTTTAAAAAGTTCTTTTATATAATAAAAGGCAATTTTCTGTGCGGTCATCGATAGCGATTGATCCCTCAAACTCCTAAAGATTCCCACAGCCAATCAGGAAAAAAAATAATCTCACATTGAACAAGTTTACGAGGATGTTCAGCGCTAGTTAGTTTTTGTTCAGTATTTTTTGTTTCCAAAACTTTATGTTGAGCGGTGTGCCTTCAAAATGTTTTTGTGTCAAACAACGGTGCGCACATTTTCGTGTATGCATATTAAATTGAACTGTGGCTTTTTTACGAGGTATTTGATAGTTACGTAATAAATGTTTCATTACAATTGTCACACAATGCAAGGGGTGTGATTTTTTAGCGTGTAAATGAAGTTGTGAATCTTGTTAAATTTTGTAATATATAAAAAGTAAAAAACCAATAACCAGAAGGGAGCAGTAGGCGTTGGGATTTATAGTCAAAACTTTGATTTTACGAATTTTTTTATTATAACTATAATGAATAGTATTTTGGAGGTGATGCACATTTATGGCCGGTCGAGCCGGCTGTTGGAGGGGAGGTACAACATGCCACCGAATTGACGGCGTAACGTCATTGGACCGGGTTTATTGCTCGTTAATTATTATGTACGTAAATTTGTTATTGTAATTTTAGTTGATTTCTTCGCTTTAGTACTCACACAATAGATTTTGTGTGTGTGTGTGTTATAAAAGATCTTTCTACATTTTTAATGTTATTTATATTCTTATTCAATTATATTTAATTATCTGCTTACAACTGCATTAAAAATAAAGTAAATCTCGCTTCTCAATCACGATTGTTTTTAAGTTAAAAAGGAATAATAATAATATTCATAATAAACATATGAAAATTTATCTATCGCTATACCCAAAATCTCTTACCTTCTCAATTGCAGGCGGTATTCCTTAAAACTTATTAGTGGGAGAAGAAGAAATTAAAACGTGTCTTTATAATTTATCAAGTTATTGTGATAATTTTTATGTACTTTGTAGTAAGTCATTCAAGAAAACCTTTGATCAGATAAGGTGTGCTTCTTATACTGATGCAAATGAATAACGTTCTTAAAAAAGGAATACTTCTTTTCATTTTCATTTAAAATACACACTGTAAGCAAGACATGGCAATATACATACTTAACATATTGCAAACAATACACATCCAAAAATTGTTATTAATGATGATACTACGACATGCAGCATTAGTGGTCACATCAAAGTACATGTATTGCGTTAAGACAAGATGCGTTATAGATCTAGCAATAGCTCATTTTCTAGAGCGACAGTGGTGTCGTTGCAGCAATCCGTGTCATTTGTTGAGCTGTGTGCTTTCTTCATGTAGGGTGCACGCTCATAGCATCTAATGATGAACTGACACAGTCGTATGTGAGCCAGTTGTGTGGGGTGCTTTTATCATAGGTAGAGACAGTCGTGTGTTCAACTGAGTTCCTAACAAAATTTGTCACATCCTTTTTTAACGTCTATCTATCTATCTATCTATCTATCTATCTATCTATCTATCTATCTATCTATCTATCCATCTATCTATCTATCTATCTATCGATCTATCTATCTATCTATCTATCTATCTATCTATCTATCTCCTATCTATAGATAGATAGATATTCATATACATATACAGGGCCGGACTTAAGCCACCGGAACCTATGCGGCCTCAGTGGGCCTCTCACTTTATTGTATACTTGCGTTGAAAAAATAAGAAAAAATCATGCCCCCAACCCTATCATATAAATCTAGTTTTAACGACAAGATATATTTTATAAAGAAATTTGAAAAGAAAAACAAATTGGGAGTCGATTAATTTCTTATTTGTGAAAATAAAAAGTAAATTATTACTTTTCCGGGGGGTAAAAAGAACGAAATAAAAGATTAGAGTGACTCAACAATAGTTTACAGAAATAAAGAATGCCTCTGCCAGTCAAACAAAAATGTCGGTCATGTACGGGGATCCCCTGTTCGCTGCCATAACTAGCGAAGAGGGCTTGCCGTTCGTTTAATCAAAACCTAATTATTAAAACTCGTTGAGTGGGTTGTTCAGCGAGTAGCCAAGTGGGGGTAGTCCTCAAATGAGGTCAAGCGCCTAGTGGGGAGGTGGGTCAAGCATTTGTGACGATGGGGGTGGAGGGGGGTGTTAAAGAGATGTGACGTAACATAACAAGTCGCACAACTTTAAATAAAATTTCCACCTTACTAATCCATTGCTTGAAATTTATTTAAGACCATTTTAAACAGCTTCATGCGTCTTACGAAATTTACCGAATAACAATTTTTCGTTTTAAATATTCCTTGTGAAATACTTTAAACACGAAAATGCTCTAAAAGCATCCGTCAAACGAAAATAAAATAAAGTTCTGAGAAACTAGAAGGTGTTTTCATATTTTTTCTCTGAATATGAAAGAAAAGTCATAAAACGCAAAAAAAGATATTTTTTTCTTTCTTTCTTTTTTTATTTTTTAAAATGAATCAATGACAGGAAGTTAACGAGTCTTTGATTGAATCAATGACAGGAAGTTAACGAGTCTTTGATTGAATCAATGACAGGAAGTTAACGAGTCTTTGAATGAATCAATGACAGGAAGTTAACGAGTCTTTGAAATACGGGGACATTATTTTGTTACCATATGATACAGGCAAATTCTTTTTAATTAAAAAAAAAAAATCTTCCCCATTCCCCCTTCTCATTCCTCCCTCTAATCCCTCACGATTATGTAAAAAAAAAAGTTCTATTCAAAAAAAAAAAATTAGTATTTTTGTTGCACAAAGATATGTACTTTAATAGTAAAAAAAAAATTAAAGTTTTTTTTAAAAATTTTTTTTATTTCATTTTATTTTTTTTATTAAATGTGAACAAAAAACATGGTTGCAAATAATTTGGATTTGATTAAAATTTCAAAAGTGAAAGGTTTGGTTTGTAAATGGCTGGTAATGTCATAACTGTTACCAACAGCCCATAGGTGTTGATGCACCTTGCTGAAAATAAATTAACAAACTCGCACCCTTTCTTGTGTAGGCCTAGCAGGAAAACTGATTTTAATAAGACGTAAAAAATTGTCAGTATGTTAAGTTTATCATTTAAAAAGTTTATACCACCACCAATTGTCCCTTAAAGCTATGTGTTTTCACAGCCACGCAGTTCTCTAGCTGACGCCGCGCATTGGTTTAGAATAACCACGCAGCAAATTTTATAGTATTGGAAAAAAATGGATGCCTTGCAACTTCGCTCAAAACTTTTCTTTTTTACTTTGCACAAGAACCAATGAACCTTAGAGGGAACAGTGACCGCCGCCTAGCATACATTCGCATTTAAGCTGCTAGGCCCTGTGACCTGACTGAACGTGACGTCATTGTTATTGCCACTTTGTTTGAATGTTCATTTTACTGTAGTTTTAGCTTATAAGAATGACGACTGCATTTACAGCAGGAATAAACATTTGCAGAGCACTATAGTATGTTTTTAGAAGAAGCCTGTTATCTACTATGTAAAATGAGGTGAATGGTTTCATTCTATATGCGTCACCACCGCGAAAATTATGCGGCGTTTTGGACTAGTAACCACGCAGCTTTTGTCAGCAATATTGACAGCCCTAACTACGATAGGGATGTACCGGATTTTGGCTCCGTAAAATCCGTAACCTAGCCATTTTTTAAAAAGTTACTAAATAACCAAAATAACGAGACAATAACTTTTAAAAAAAAAATCAATGTTGTTTCTGTCCTTGCTAGTGTTTAATTTCTTTTAAAAAAAATATTTTGAAATGTGCTCAGAAACCACAAAATAATATAAAGGATTTAAAAATAATGTCTTAATATGTCATGTAAGAAATAATATTATGGTAATTATTTTCTTTAATACCCTGGAACCTTCGCTGGAGTATGTTCAACAAACTTTCCAAATTTTATGGGCATCAGATGAATTCTATTAGAAATAAAATGGTAACTCCATTTACCCTTAACCCACTCGATTCAATATTTTAAGTTCAAAACCATTTTACATTTCAGTCTGGATTATGAAAAAAATATACGTTTCATTTAGGGGTGGTACTAATTAAAATGTTTGTTCGATTAATCAGGACATCGAACGAAGAATAAATTTGGCGCGACAGGCATTTGCCAATCTGAAACGGGTCTAGAGATCTACATACATCTCTGTCGAAACAAAAGTTAGGACACCAACGTTAAAACGATCCCACTTTATGGACCCAAAACATCGCGAACGACAGAGACAACAAAAAATAGAATCCAGACCTTTGTTTACAGCAGCCTCAGAAATATTCTGAAAATAAAATGGTTCGGCAAGGTCGAAAACTCCAAACTGTGGGAGAGGTGTGGACAAAAGACAGTAGAACAACAGATCATGGAAAGAAAGTGGAGATGGATTGGACACACCCTTTGGAAAGATAACAGCAGCGTGAAACAGGCATTAGATTGGAACCCCCAGGGCAAACGCCATCGAGAAAGACCCAAGCGTACATGAAGAATGAGCATGTTAGATGAGGCTGGAAGAACTGGGAAGAGCTGGGAAGAATTGAAGCGACTGGCAAGGGACCGTGCACAGTGGCGAGCTTTGACAAAGGCCCTATGTTCCACAAGGAACCCAAAGAACAAATGATGATGATGAATCAGGAAAAATAATCAATTAATCTAATAAATTCGAGTAATTATATTTTTAGAGCGCATATAAAGATCACTCTAAGTTGCGATTAATTATTTCGCGAAGTCGCTGTAATTCCATGGCTCTTGAATTTTGCAACGTAATACAGCAAAGGCGCTCTGCTATGCAAGAATTAATGGAAAACAAACACTCTTTGCTTAGGTTCGCACGGCTAAATAAATAATATTCATACGAGGAAAAAGTATGTAAGTAACAAAAAATATATATTATTAATAAAATGGGGAAAATATTCTGAAATATTCTCTTAAATGTTAATCGAATTTAAATCGATCAAATTAATTGATTCGATTAAAATTTTTAACGATTCATCTATTAATAAATCGTGACTTTTGCCAGCTCTAGTTTCAATATTTGTAAAAGATCTTGTAAAATTAGATAAAGTTTAAAAAGTGTACCAACATTTTTGTGGCCCCGAAGCCCTGAAGTAATGAAAATTCGTAGCTCAATGATACCTTCTATTTTGTTATGGGTCATTAAGTATTGATCTTTTAACTTTGGCCAAGATCCATGATTGGCGCATTAGCTAATGATTTTAAAATATTTTATATTAATCATGTAAGGAAAAAAACGAAAAACTCCATATACTGCATATTTCTAATATTACTCATGACTTGTGACCGATTTTTTCTCACTTAACACAAAACTGTCGTAGGACTCCCCTGTGTCATCTTAGTGACGTATAGAAATTTCAAATGCACCTCGTTTCCGTTTTATTTGAGCTGACTATTAAAACTTCCATTTAACGTAAGATATGAATCTTAAGGAGGATAGTCCATGCTTTATTGTTACTCACGTGAGGAAAAACAATTGAAAAACTCTGTATGCTGCCTATATTTCTAATATTACTCAGGGCTTCTGACCGATTTTTTTCCCCACTGAACTATCGAGGGAATCCCGTTTGACATCTTTGTGACGTATAGAAATTTCAAATGCACCTCGTTTCTGCTTTAATTGAGCTGACTATTAAAACTTCCGTTTAACGCAAGTCTTGAGTCTTAAGGGGGATAACCCATGCTTTATTGTTACTTAAATTAAGCCAAATACTCAGTATAAGTAGGCCTACTTGGGCTTAAGACTGGTATAATCGCAAATTTTTTTCACGCACAAAAGCAAGACTTTTATAAAGATACATCGAGCTGTCTATTAGTCAGATATATTTTGTTCAGGAGAAAATGTTGTTCATGGGTAAGAAACTAACTTTGGTTTGTGTTGGTTTTGCCAAGTAAAAAAATTAAAAATCAAATTGAAAAATACGACTTCCGCAGTTCAATAGATTGCAATTGAAAAGATCAAATTCCGGCAACTTTCAGTAGACTTCGTTATTTTCTTCCAGTTTGGGAAAGAATGTGCGGGGAATGGTTGATTTTTGATAGCTAATGCTTACTTTAACGGTATGGCACTATTAACTGACACGAATGCGTAAATATTATTGACTGCTTGTTATTACTCTTTTAGACTGCTTATGCCTTGACAACCTACACTGCAAACTGTTATATGGTGCTGTACAACATTGTATTATCATAGGACTCGCCCACTTTTTTTACCCCCATACCTGTACTTTTAAAATAAGATGTACAATTTATGTTTTAATATTTACAAAATTATTTCACTTGCGATAAATATTTTGAATTAAAAAAAAAACACTCTCAACCCTAACAGCTATTCAAAACACCAACAAAAAAGTATTGGCAATCATCTTGTATGTAGTAGCCAGCCACGTCCTTTGGGCTTTCCCATTGCCCACTCTAGACAACCCCTGTATGACAAACCCAAATGTTTCACCAACGCTACCTACAACCATGGAGCTACTGAAGTCAGCTGTCACCATGACCAACGCTGCTATAAATTCTAGCCAAAACCTCACGGAAAAGATCGTAAGTTTACAAAAGCATTTGACAAGAAAATAATTATGTCTCAACATACTTTATGATCAAACTCAACCATAACATTTTGTGTGTCTGCGCTGTCCAGTTCTGTTCCTCTGATTTTATTATAGTTTAATTTTTAATTATTTTTTTTTACGATCTGCAATATAATTGATTTGTTAGAAAAAAAATTAAGCTAACAGTCTTTAGTTAGATGTTAAATATTTTGTTCCGTTTTAATTTATTATCTAAATGGGTGTTATCATGAAAATTCAGCAATACTTTTATATGTGGATGAGTTCATATATTTAGTTAGCACATAACGCGTGGTTATACAAGTAAAGTCAATGAACTGAGTGTTTTTTATTTTTTTTTTTTTTTTAAATTTGATTGTAAATCGTACAAAGAAAAAAATGTGTCCTCTCTAAGCTGTGCATTTTAAACACAGATCCATCAAATGTCGTCACCAGAAAACCGACGGTCTTCTCACCTCATGGGAATTCGACGCGATGATTAAGAATAATTTTACAGCACCATTGCCTGGACTGTCAAACAGACAAGAGGAACCCACTATCAGCGTTAGCGGTGTAAGTTCGTCGCTTCTATATTTGACCATCTCTGTTTTATTGTTAATATTGCCAGCTCACATCAGTGGCTTACAACATCACTCAAATGTACTGAATTTGATATTAGATTTTAATTTTCGATAATTTTTTTTTCAAAGCTAATAATTAATAAACTAATGCGACAGATTAAAAGTACGTTGTAACCTATCGTAAGATATCGTCATGACTCTATTTCTAATTCTGTTTATTGGGACCGAAAAAAAGAGAGATTAGGTGTTTGCTTTTTTTAAATTTAATTTTTTTTTTTTTTTAAACCTTGAAAATTACATAACGAAAATAAGCTATCCACTTCATCCACTTGGTTGATCTTCCGGCACTTAGCTACGGGATTTTTTATTATACAGTGACATCGTTGCGTGCATTTTCTTTTTGCAACTACATAGGTGTTTCTGCATTGTAAGCTTTCTTTTTAATCCCTGCTAATTTTAACCTTTAAACAAAACTTTTAACGTAAATATTTATTTTTCTTTATTATCCATAATCGTCATTAAATTTGTCAATACATCGATGATGCTGTTTTTACTCTTAAACTTTTTACATAAGTTTGAATAAACCGCATCGATACGTGTTCCTCATTTGTGAACTCTCTAAGGAACAGTACATTAAAAGATATAGATGGAAGTTGTTAAGGAATAAATATCAAACTGATAATAATTTAAAGTGTTTCTGTATCCTTTGGTTCACGAAATGTAAATAATAAAATTTTGAAGACGCTTTTATAAAAACCCAAACATTTCAATCTTACATATCGCGCGCTTTCATGTCAATCGTGCTCAAAATAAACGGAAAAATTAGACCACTCTAATAATCACTAGTAGATCATGTCTTTTAGCGTTATGTGTACAGGTATCTTGCTGTAAATAGCAAGCCCATAGGAGAAAGGCCAAAACATTTGGAAGCACAGAACTCGTGTGTAAAAACTGTGGCAAAGACTGTCACTCAAGGATAGGACTGCACAGTCACTCGAGGAAATGCAACCCAACCCAACGGTGATGCACCATCGTCTCGCGAGACGGAAGGATGCCGGATAGATATTTTAGAGCTGTCATTAAATAAAAATCTACAGATAACATTTGTAGACCAAAAGGGATGGCTGAACAAAATTTTAAACATGGAATAATACTTAAATTCAATCATAAATCAAATGCAATTTGTACAATTAAACACAAAAGTAAAATAATAAGATTTCAGAAAATAAGTTCAATAAGGATAAACAAATTTCATTGCAATAGGTAAACATGGTTCAATTGTTTGGAAACTTAAAGTGACAGGAAATTATATTTCAACAAAAAATTATTACCCCTTACTAATACCACAAAAATATATTTGTATTTAGATGCCATCGTTACTGAAACAAGACTACAATGACATGTCCATCCACATCCTGTACCTGCAGACAGCCATTGAAGAGCAGGTCGAATTCGACAACGGGAAATACATGACCGAGCTCGAGAACATTCATTCCAACTTCTACGCATGCCTCTGCAAGGTCAACATGCTGATCAAGAGTCTCAAGGACGACGTCACCCACTACTTGGACTCAAGTGTCGTCCCCAACAATCTCAAAAACTTGAAAGATGACAAGAGGCGATACAAGCGTAACTTGATGCTGATCAACCAGGATAAACTGCTCCTGAACGTTCAAATAGCCAACTACAAGAGAATGATGAGCGTTTTAGCTACAGTAGGGTAACTGAAAGTTTTTAATAAAACTTTCAGTGACCATTGGTCATATTCTTTAAGCTACGACGGTTGTGTTAAACAAAACAGCTTCCTTTATTTTCAACAGCCCATAAATGTGAGTGTTTTTATATAAATCTTCTGCTTCATTAAAAACAGACTTTTGTTTGTTTGTAAAAGCCAAATTTATTTCGCCACGTTGTTTTTTAAAAGTTAATATTTATGTTCAATCGGTGAAACCACTGTGATAATCTTAATGCTTCCACTTTAATTTTACTGAAAAAATCCAATCACCTAACCCCACTCAGTATATTTGATATCCCTCTCTGCATTTAGACGTTTTTTTATAAATCAATAGTTGTTTTTTTATGTCTCTCTTTCTTAACATATGTTTCTTATAACTATTAAGTTATTCAAAATCTGAATCATTGTCTGAATGTGTTCAATACAAATCAGAGACGTGTTAATATAATAGGTATTATTTTATAAATTCATGTTGTAAGTTTTTAAAATATATCTATCTTAATTTGCAATGTGTGTACTCATTTTTGCCTAAGAAATAAGTTTTAAAAGAGAGTTTAATCTTCACATATAGATCTAAACTTGCTTTAAAAAAAATGTTATTTAGTGTGTTGCCTCTTTCACGTCAAGATTGTGTCTGATTTTAACCAAATATTTTAATAATAATAGAGCATATTATTCTTGTTTGTAAATTCCATCTATCCGTTTGACATATTGGAAGAAAAGGTGGCAGCCGTAACCGTTGTCATACTTGTCCATATATTAACACAATTTCTTTCCCTTTTGAGAAATTTATAATACAAGATGGATTCCCTTTGCACATTTCGCAACATGATGTATACAATTCTTTGCAAGAGGTGTAATAGAATTTACGTCAAAGAGACAGGTCGTCCTCTTGGATACCGGTTTAGAGAACACCTGTACAATATATATATATATAAACAGGCTCAATGTCCTGTGTCTAAACATTTTAACAGTGTTGACCATGATGTCATTTCGGATATTGCAATTACTGGTATTTTATATGCAAGCAATACACATAATAGGATCCACTTGGAAAATAGACTTATAACACGATTTGCTACGTTGGCTTCACGTGGAATGAACCAAATTCATAATTTTACCTAACTGCAGAATCTTTTACCAGTTGTGATTTTCACTGTAACTTTAGATACTTCCTCCTTTTTCTTATATCACGTGTCCTTGTTTATTTTTGTTTTTTCTTTCTTTTTATTATACATAAATAAATTATGTTATAATATGTATTAAGAATTTTAATTACATAAGTAAGTACGTATTTTATGTTTTGTAATAATGAATGCATTATCCAAAACGTGTACTGTCATGTTAGTTTATAAATAAAGCTCAAATTTATTGTTTTCATGGCATAATATGTTTGTGTATGTTGTACTTTATTTAAAAGCTTTATCGCAGACCCATAATAACTCAATAATAAATATAAGAAGTGTGGCTTTTAACGACTAATTAAAATTAATCCTTAATTTTTAAAAAAATAACGATTAATTAATCGATAATTTTGATTAAAGCTAAAAATAAAGATGCATGGCATCATTCAACTGAAAATTTCAAGATAAGTAACAAAACAGACACTTGGCATCTTAAAGACATTTTAAGAAAAATAACAATATTTTGAACTAAATGTTTTTTGTTTTTTTTTAAATTTTTTAATTAATTATTATTTTTTAAATAATAAAAAAAAATAGATCAAAGTTATGCATACATTTATCAATAAAGACAACGCATTTCAGTTTATCTACTTGGATTAACATTTCAAATTTATTTTTAATTATAAAAGTAATACAGCTTTATACAAATTGTTTGATGATTTGCAACAAAAAAAAAAGAAAATAAATAAAGATCATCTTTTTATCACTAGTGCTTCAAAAGGTTATGATTTTTGTTTCTGAGACCTCATAATCACTTTTATCACTTTTAGTATTTAATAATAAAAAAAATAAAACATTATTTGGAGATATATTTAAATATAAGTAGTTTAATATAACGTAAATGTATGTAAACATTTTTTATTGTTAATTAAGTTTTAAAATATTTTAATCTTTGATATCGTTTTCATTATAAAATAGCTTATTTTAAAATTTACACTTAAAAAATCTTCTTTTTTAAAATAGAGAAGCCTGTACGTAAAAAAAAACAAACTATTTTTACTATTTTTTTTACCCGAGCTTCGCTGCGGTAAACTAGTATTTCAGTTATTGAAAAATGCGTCTTTTTTATATAGCTCATTATGAGAAAAAACTTAAATTTTGGCAATCGCCCCCCTAGTGAGAAAGGATTTAATATTCTTTACCTCTTTACATCGCGGGAGTGTACTCAACAACTTCCCAAAATTTCAAGCTTCTACCTACACGGAAGATTGGAGAATTAGTGTTGATTTAGAATAATATAGTCGATTTTAGGAAATAAAAAAAGGTTTATCCCCCCCCCCCCTTGGCCACCCATGAGTGGAAATTTTTTAAAAATATATAAAATTATTTTCCGTATTACCATCGCGGTAAACAACTACAGAAGGCTTTATACTTTTACAATATACAGAGACAATGGGAGAAGCAGTCATTTTCTGTTTCTAACTTAATGGCTCATTTGATAGCAAAACTACATTGAGGCCTCCGGCATGCCGGAACTGATAATTTAAATATATATTCACCTGTTACCATCAAGGAATTGTACTCAACAACTTCCTAAAGTTTAAAGTTCTACATACTCGGCAAAAAGGACAATTAGTTGTTTTCAATTTTTAAAGATAAAGAGAAATATATTTTTGGAGCCCAGGCTCATATAATTTGGAATTTTAAATTTACTTTTCGTCGTGAGAGGGTACTCAACAACTTCCCATATTTTCATGCTTCTGCCTACACTGGAAGTTGGAGAATTAGTGATGAGTGAGTGAAAGCATTAAAAACTATATTTGGGCCCCCAGCCTCCATTAAGGGATATTTTAAATATGTTTTCAAATAGTTACCATCGTTGAAGTATATTAAACAACCACCCCCCAACGCCTTTACTTATTCGATAAAAAGAAAATTATAGATTTTCAATTTTTATATAGCTCATATAATAAAAAAAAACGTTTTTGGGGCCCCTGCCCCCAAGAGTGTGTATTTCTAAATTCTTTTACACAAACTTTCGTCGTGAGAGGGTACTTAAAATTTTTTCCAAACTTTCATTCTCCTACCTACACGGAAAATTGGAGAATTGGTGATGAGTCTGTTTTTAATATAAGAAAACTATTTTTGGGCCCCCCGGCCCCCCACGAGAGGGAGTTTTAACATTATTTTTAGCCAAATTTACTTCGGGAGCGTGTGCTCAAAAAATTACCACAGTTTCATGCGTCTAACTACACGAAATAGGAAAATTGGTGATTTTCAATTTTTATGAAGCCAATATAAGGAAAAAATATTTTGGGTTCCGGGCCCCAAATGAGTGAGATTTTTTAAAATTCTTTTTCCCCAGTTTTTATCGTGAGAGGGTATCCAACAACTTCCCAAAACTTCATGCACTTACCTAAACGGAATATTGGAGAATTAGTGATGAATCGGTTTTTAATATAAGAAAAACTATATTTGGGCTCCCGGCCCCTTATGAGAGGGAGTTTTAACATTTTTTTGGGGCCCATTTTCGCCAGGAGCATGTACTCATGTACTCGAAACATTTCCAAAATTTTATATTTCTACCTATATGGGAAATAGGAGAATTAGTGATTTTTTAAATTTTTATTCAGCTCATTTAAGGAAAAAACGTTTTTGGGGCCCCGGCCCCCGTGAGTGGGAAATTTAACTTTTTTTTTCAAATTATCGCCGAGAGCCTGTACTCAAAAAATGTCAAAAGTTTCATGCTTCTACCTATACGGGAAATAGGAAAATTGGTGATTTTCAATTTTTATATAGCCCATAAAAGGAAAAAAATGGTTTTGGGGCCCCGGCCCCACATGAGCGAGATTTAAAAAATTCTTTTTCTCCAATTATCGTCGTTGTTGTGTACCCAACAACTTCCGAAAGTTTCATGCTTCTGCCTAAACGGCAAGTTGGAGAAATAGTGATGTAGGAAAAAACAGTTTTTGGTCCCCCGCCCCACATCAGCGAGATTTTTAAAATTCTATTACGACAATTTTCGTAGTGAGAGGGTAACCATTAACTTCCCAAAGTTACATTCTTCTACCTATACGGGAAATAGGAAAAGTGGTGATTTTCAATTTTTATAGAGCCCATGTTAGGAAAAAACTTTTTGGCCCCCGACCCCACATGAGTGACATTTTGTAAATTCATTTTCGCCAATTTTCGTCATTAGTGAGAACCCAACAACTTTCCGAAAATTCATGCTTATACCTACATGGGAATTCGGAGAATTAGTGATGAATCAGTCAGTCAGTCGGTCAGTTGGTCAGTCAGTGAGTCAGTGAAGGCTTTCCCTTTTATTAGTATAGATTAATTATTTATAAAGAAATCAAATTTTTTAAAAATCTTTAAATGTCATAGCTATTTTATCGATTAAAATACTTTTATTCGATACATATGTTTACCGATTAATCGATAAATTAATCGTTAATTTCTGCAACCTTAATAACAAGTAATAAAAACTGGAATGAGTATTTAAACGCTATTTCCAACTAGTAATTTCGGATTCATTTTTTAGTCAAGGGAAATAATTCTATATTACATTAAATGTCGATTCAAATAACTATGACTAAACACAATATGACGTCATTTCCCCTCATGCAATAATCTAACATAAGCATTCACAAAAGCGGTAAAACCCCATTAACTATCATTCTAGCTTACATTAAAAGTCACTTCAAATCAGTAATTATTATGAAACTTATCACAACAATTGCGATCTAAAAATTGCTGCTCAAATGCGGGAGTGGAACAAAAATAGATTTTTCTAGCTTTTTGTTTTTTACCATTGTTTTAAATATTATTAGTTACTGTTATGCGTTTGTTTCAACCTGATAGATGTTATGTTTGGCGAAAAATTGACAAAATACTGCAATTTTTTCGGGGTTTTTTTTTTGGATTTTCCAGAATGATACACAGTTCCGCTATCTGGTCACTGCAGAATCTGTTGGATGCAAAAGCCAGCTTGTTTGTCCCGCAGCAGAGGGTCTACAGTGTTTTTCATCCTGTTGAGTAGTGTATGGTTTAAAAAATTTCCTGGAATTGACAGCAGGGTGATCCCTCTGTAGAGGAAGTAGGAGGATAAATCCCCTTCTTTGGGATCTTGGTATCTTTATAATGTGTCCCTCCTTCCAATCAAAAGTCCAATAATTACAGATTTAAAATGTACTCGTTTCTATCAAAAAAGTTGACTTAGTTTAGTTTTAAGGATACTATTTACAACTGAAACACGCATTTAATATTACCGAGGCATTTGCATTATTTGTAAATGTCAAACATTTCCTGTGATATCACCATGGTGTAACGATTGAACCAATTTATTAAAGAGGTTGGAATTTTCTGTGTTTGGATGGTCCTGAACAAAAAAAATCTGTGGAAAATAATGCGATGCTTTAAAGCATCACTGTTTGTCTCATTCATGGTTAACCAACCATGACCACAGAGTGAGACTTAAGGGAGGTGGGTCAGATGGAAGTGTGAAAACGGATGACATGGTGGGCCGTTACTTCCGATTTTCTGTAAATGTAAGACTAGGCATAAATGGATTAATTGCGCGCATAATTTATAATAACCATTTATGTAAGAGTGACATCTTAACATGGGTTTTCACTTTGTTTTCTTGTAATCAAAATTTGTTAGAGACTGGGTGTAAATACTTTCGATGATAAGAGTATTATAGCTGCAATCTTTTTCACGCACCATAATCAGACGGTGTTAAGACACAGCGTGTTCTCTCTCTATTAATCGGATATGTTTTATTGAGGAGAAAAATGCTGTTCTTTGCTAAGAAAGTTAGATCTATAGTTTGCTTAGTGAATGTATTCAATTCGACAAAATTTAGAATTTCTTAGGGAGACTGAAGGAACAATAAAAGCGATATAAGACCCCACGACGCATAGTAGACTTCACTTTTGTATTTTTTTCCATAAATGTAACAAGGGGGGGGGGGATGAGTTTGATGTGCGTTTGCCAGCCCTAATCCGCTGTTTCTATTTACGATACCATACATGAGTTTACATTCTTGCATACTTATCACAAATAAAGAATACATTGATAATTTAGGAAGTTTTTAGATTACTCTTTTTGACTGTTCTAGTTCCACAATAAAATGCGCCTACTGCTTCGCATTGCTTTACAACATTGATTGTAGGACTATACAACACATTAGCCTTAAGACCTATGTTTTTTAAATTTAAGAATCAAATTTTTTTTTTAATTTTAATTAGGTCTGCGGAAAATAAAATTAATTTCTCGATTAATCGTTAAAACTATATCGATTGAATATCGATTAAAATAGTTTCAATCGATAAATATACGATTAAATTTTAAGAAAATATTTAGACTTTAAAAATTTTGTTAAAAAAAATAATTAAAAAATAATATAATAGCCCAGATCACAGGATTTGTATTGCTGCAGAACATAGTAGGCCTACAAGAGCCTGTAACTGTTAAAAGTTTTTTTTTTAAATTTCTTTGTTTATCCGACAGGGGAAATAACTCAATAAAACAAAAAATGTTAAACCTTAGAGTTTCACCAAAACTACCTTCAACTACAAACCTACTGAAATCAGCCGTCACTATGGCATCTAACTAAGCTCTCTTGGAAGAATTGTAAGTTTACAAAATGAATTTAATTTATTGCTAAATACCACCTGAGGGATTCCAAAAAAAACAACAAAAAACAACAAAACAACAACAACAAAAAATACGTAAAATCATTTCAATCATTTTTTCATAGCTAAGAGAAAAATACGTTTTCAACAACAAAAAAATACGTATAAAATCAAATTTAATTTCATTGTATCTAATAGAAGGTTAATATTAATTAAAATACAGCAATATTTTATTATTGAGGTCAGTTCATTTGTTGAGTCAACTTAGTTAAGCATGAGTTTAACTCATGCTTAACTAAGTAAACACGATCAACTGAATTTTTAAAGAACTCTTGACCTTTAATCGTATAAATAATAATCATATAATGACCCGATATTTCTTGCCAAATTTTGTCACCAAAGTAACGACAGTCTTCTCACCTCCTCAAAATTTGAAACCATGATCAAGTTTACAAGACCATTGATTGGATTGCCAAGAAGACAAGAGGCCTCCACTGTCAGCGCAAGTAATGTAAGTTGATCATTGCTCTTTATGGTAATACCTCTGTTCTTGTGTATGTTGCCTTCGCAAAATAAGTCGCATAAGTTATCACAGGCGGCTGGGTAGCGAAGTCAAAAGAGCGCTCGCCTCACAAGCTGAGGGGCGTGGGATCGAACCCACGAAAAGCCACTATAAAAATGTTGAGTAATGACTAGTGCTAAGAAAGTCCACCGCTGACCTGGACAGGGATGGGCGCCGCCAGTGTCCATTAAACCCGAGAATGCTCTAATGGAAACATTAGAATCCCCTTTGACCTCGAAAAAAAAGAAGTTATGGCACTAAAAAAAATAATTTAAAAAAAAAAAGTTAATTTACTTTTTCTGACTAAAATATGTGGTTCTGAAATAAACAAACATTGTTTCCGCTTTTTTTCATAGTGTTTGCCTCATTGTAAATAACAAATTAAACTTTAATTAGTATTGTTGAAATAAAGTATGAACAAATGAATGCTTTGGAAATTGGTCCAATATTAAAAGTTCACAAACTTTTGCGACGGATTCCTAATTTCTGTTCGTTATCAAACCGATTACAATGGAGAATCTATTCCTCATTTCGTTTATCGTAACCGATTAAAAATGATGCTGTTCACTTCTTAAACTTGGTTGGACTTCCCACACTTAGCAAAGGGATTTATTAGAAATGATTTTTATTTTGTTTTACGGTGACGTAATAATTATCTGCATAAAAAAACAATGCCATTCTTATTTTAAATTTCTCTCCAAAGATTTGTAAAAGTAAAGTATGTTACTTTAAATGACATAAATAAGCTTTTCCAAAAAATTATTACTTCTCCTAAAATAGTAATTCATCGAGATTTTCTGATTCATTATTTTAAAGATAAAAACTTAACCTACATATTATATTACATTGTTATAATGTCTTGGAAATTCCTGAAATATTTATTTATCATCATGAAACTCGATTTAGTGAACAATCTACATAACCCGTTTATACATCTGCCTCATTCGTACACTCTCTACTGAACAGAGCTCAGAGCACTAAATGACATGCATCAAAAACATTTTTAAACCTCTCATTTTAAAAAATTTCTTCCTTGTATCCATTTCTCTACTAAGTTAAATTATGTATTCTTGAAAGTTTATTTAAAAAGCCAAACAGGGTAATGTTAGCTATCCAGTGCCATTCAGTCAAATTTGCCTTAAATTCACTGAAACAAAAACATCGCAATTAATGCTGAGCACATAATATCTTGTAATGTTATTGTTATTAAATACTTTACTGGAATGGAGCAAAGATGATGATATTTGCGATGTTTTTGTTTCGGTGAATTTAAGGCAAATTTGACTGAATGGCACTGGATAGCTAACATTACGTGACTTACATTTTGTCAAAAGAGAACAAGATTGCTAAGTTTAAAAATGAAATATTAAATACTTATAAATATGCGCGAAAGGTTTTCATTGCTTATGAAACGTTAAAGAATTTCAAATTATCAATAAAATTTAAATTATTATCCCAAACTAATCACATAAAAATGTATCATTTTCTTTAGATGGCATCATTACTAAAACAACACTACAACGACACATAAATCGTCATCCTGTACCTGTAGACCGCCATCGGCGACCAGGTCAAGTACGACAACGGGAAATACAAGCTACAGATAGTTCGGTTCTACTCTACTTCTGCCTCTGCAATGCCAACATGTTGTTAAATAGCCAGATCTTGAACTCCCGCGTTTCGCAAGGAAAGGCGAAGGATGGACAGAACGACAAGCGGCGCTAACTATAGGCGTAGCCTGATGTTGGTCGACCAGAGTAAACTGCCCCTGAACGTGCAAAGAGCCAACTACGAGAAGATGATTAAGGCTATGTCTACTGTAGGATAGTAGTGGATCTTTTACAAAACTTTTAGTTTACACTGGTACTATTTTTAGGCACACACGGTTGTTCACACAAAAAATATATGTTTTGAATTGTTTAAAAATCTATTCTTTTTCTTTCAAACCACGCGTTTGTTTGTTTTCAGAACTAGAAAGCTAGATTTTGTTTCGACGCTTTTCTTTTTGTTTTCAAATGCTTATGTTTCAGCTCCACATTGAAGTCTTAATGAAGTCTGATACGTTTTGATCAAGTGCTCAAATATCTTAAGTTTACTGCTAAATCAACAACCTACTATCCTTAATTCATTATTGAACTTGAACTGCCTCTTAACTCGTCGTTGGGTCGTTGGGGCACCATTGGGAACTGCACACTCTCGTGCCATTTGCCCAGGTCCTGTGCTGCCGTTTGGGAGTCGCGGAATGACAGGCCGGTGCACTCATTGATATCGTCCTCCCATCGCTTCCTTTGTCTGCATCTTTTTCTTCCTCCCTGACTGTGCCTTGCCTTATGGTCTTTTTCAGACCTCCAGATCTTGCCACGTGTTCTTAAAATCGCAATTTTCTCTTTTAAGATATACATTTAATATCAAATAAACAAAAATTTGGTTGTACTCATGTTTTTGTATGCCTTTCTTTGTTTATTATTGGTTTCTTATAAACGACAAAGTTCCAAAGAAGTTTATTCAATACTAGAAAAACCAAACTAAAAAAGCATATTCCTTGCATAGGACATAAAAAGATAATTCGTCGAGAATATTGCACATTTTTATACTTTTCTCGCGACACATTAGTGGGTCGTTATGAGATTTCCAGGAGTGTCGCGAGATTTAATAAAAACTATTTAAAATTGCTAAGGTTCTTAGCTCTGAAGTTAATATGAAATTCTAGAATAAAGCATTTCTTTCTAGCGATGTAGTTGGCCAGCAATTTTTCATTCGGTAAAAGATTTTACTTTAAAGTATTATTTAAAGTAGGCTAAACCGCATTTTCAGCTAGGTAACATAAATGTATCTTATCTTGCTTAAAATGCCGGATTTATTAGTTTATCTATTAAAATAATAATTAAATCAATTACTGCATCCCAGTTCATGTGAACTGTTGCCTTGAGTGTATTTTGATGATGAAATGAATACGAATCGTTAGTTTATAAACCAGAGGCATCGCTAGGGTTGGTGTCACCCGGGGCGGTAGCTCATGGTGTCACCCAGGGCGGTAGCTCATGGTGTCACCCCCTCATGATTTAACCCATAGAAATCCTCCAAGTTTTCCACTGCCAAATAACGGGAATATATAGAATTTTATGGTCTGGTGTCACCCCCCTGATGGTGTCACCCGGGGCGGCCCGCCACCTCCGCATTCCCTAGCGACGCCACTGTTATAAACTTCCCATGAAAATATGAATTGTAATTAAAATAAAAATTTAAGTAATTATGTTGAGGTCTTACAGTAAAATTATCAGAATCATTCACCCCACGTTTCACATCCTTGTCAACCTGCTTGAGGGCCCGCCACAAAGCTACAGTATTAAAATTATAAAAGGAATTTTTTTGGACATGCACATTTTTCTTGGTCCTCGTTTAGAATTATGAAGAGAGCTAATAATATTTGCTTTTTAATTAGAAATAAAATGTTTAATTGAGCCATGGAAACATTTTTAATAATCTTCTGCTTGAAAAGAAAAGTCCAGAATGAAATAAAAAGAAACGAATGAAAGCTCAAAGAATAATACATCGAATTTGATTTCGTAGCAAAATGATCTGAAGATTCTCAAGTTCCTTTATTTTCGCTCTGCAACTAAACAATGTCAAAGGAATCTCTGGTCCCCATCAATACTGAAGCGACACTGGGAGAAAAAATACCTAGATCAGAAAGAAAAACTTATTAGAACCCATAAGCGATAAACAATGATTCAAGATAGTCTCAGTAACAAAGGTATTTTGTCTATTAAGAATGATGTTGCTAGGGATCTTGACAATATTGAAATCCCGATATTTCACATTTAGAATCAGTGAAAGCTCCCATGGTTTGCTTGTAAGTTGAAAAACACGGTGCAAGTAGAAGATACAACCAAACCAACCCTAGTTTATTATGTTAATTATATAACATATATATTAACTGTTAATTTGCATGCCAAAACAAAACATTTAAATTATTTACATATTTTTTAATTATTTTTTTTAGTTTTAGGATCTTAAATTAAAGAACATAACTGTAATTATTTATGGTTCAATAATGCTATAAATTTAATTAAAAATAAGTAACTTAACTTTGTATCTCCTATTATTTTAATATACATGTATGTATAAAAGCAAATTTTCGCGTTGGTCTCACGCCTTATCTACTCCCGTTGGCCGGGGGCTGCCTTGGGCCCCGGAAACCCTAGGGCCCACCCTGAGGGCAGGCTCCTTACACCTGATGATGGACTGACACAGTGGTATGTAAGTCAGTTGCGTGTGTTGTGCATAGCACAAGTTATGTGTGGGGTGCTTTAACTATATATAAAGACAATAGTCTGTATAAATTAGTTTCTAATAAAATTTGTCACATTCTTTTTTAACGTATGTATATATATATACATATACGAGTAAAACAAAAACCGTCCGAGGACGTTCCGCCGTCTTTTCGATGGCATGTTATCCTCCCCTCCAACAGACGTCTCGACCAAACATAAATGTGCATCACGTCAAAAATACTATGCATCATAGTTATAATGAATAACCCGGAAAACAAAGTTTTTGACTATAAAAAACCCAAAGCGTACCGCTCCAAATAAAGTCTGGAAAAAAAACAACTGAAATACTGCACAAAAAATACCTAGCTTTGAACTCGCGCGCAAACTTGTTCAATATGAAAATGAAATTTAAATTTTCCAATTGCTGTGGTAGTCTTTAGGAGTTTGAGGGACTAAGCGCTATCGATGCCCGGACATAAAATTGTCTTTTATTATATATATATAT
>MUZC01000032.1:642020-692405 GCA_002072015.1 Radix auricularia | reverse complement strand
GGGGGGGGGGATGAAAATATATGAAATCTTAGCTCTAGTAGATCACAAACCTGAAGTCAAGACATTAAGGTATTATTTTGGGCTGCGAGATTAACGATTAATTTCTAGATTATCGTTATAAAATTTCAACCATTAAATTTTTTTAACGATTAATCGACCAATCGTTTACAAATTAATTATTGGAAGTCAAAAAAAAAATTATAGCGGCTGATAAATAATATAATTCCTGACTATTATGCGAACATTTTGGTTTTAAAATATTGACTGACGGGAATGTTCAAAATATTGATAAAGTTTGCCTACGATGGTTCTAACACTTCGCCTATGTCGCCAAGCCAATGAAAAGCGTATTAAGCTAATGGCAGTAATTGAGTTTGGCTCAGATACAGAAAATTACGACAGTTTTTTTTTCCCGGTGAATTACTGAGTTACAAAATGGTGATGAAAGTATCTGTATCTATTGACGCTCTACAATTGTGCAAACTCAATGAACGCCTATCTCCGATAACGTCATTCCTTGACACGTACCTTGTGCATACCAAATATCTCTGTACCATTTGAATGATTGATCAGCTTTGCTGGTTATATTGTCAATACGACCCGCTCATCCCTTGAACCAAATAATTTCACCACACTTGTCTTTTTGCGTTGGTTAAAAGATGACATATAAAAGAGACATTCCAGTGGCATTTAGATTTTCAACAACAACGTTTTAAAAGTGTTAGTATGACATCATTCAATTTTGTTTTTGGCTTTAATCTTTTTCTTCTACATATTCTTTTGGCCTGAGATTTGGTCTCTTGAGGCCTTGGCTAAAATCTGAGCAACCTACTTCATCTGCTGAGCAGTGATATACAACACTGACTTCACGTGGGATTCTTTTGCCTCTTTAGCTAGCGGCACGAAGTTAACATTAAGACTAATTTATGGGGGGGGGGGAAGAAACAAAAAGTCGCAGCAGAAAGATCTCTAAAAAGACTGGACATATTTTAAAAGATATTAAGCCGTTTGGACTTTGAAATACACCACATCATGGATGAATCGAAATTCAATATTCCCTCCACCACCCGAAAAATCAAGACATGTGTTTTCTTTGTTGAAACTTATTTTTTAGAAGACAATTATGAATATAATGTATTTTAGTTAATATTTTGTTTTTATTTATATTAATTTAAAGCGTGCAATCATAGATATGCATATTTATATACATGTAGTCCTCCGGTTACAAAGTTCTCATCCCAACTTACGATGTTTCGTGGTTACGAACGCGCCCCAATGAAGATTAATATTACGCGTTATTCCGTATTTTTAAATGTTTTTTTTAACAATTGTTTTTTGAGGTAACGAATTGTTTTCTCAATTTGAATTTAAAAAAGTCATTTAAAAATGTATTATTATTATTTCAAACTACGAATTTCATTAGCGAATATTTTTATTGCTAAGTTATAAATCAAGTCAGTAAAGCTTTAAGTAAGCTTACAAGTTCCTTTCCACTACTCATTAAGGAGAGAATATCAGTCTTTGTTATCCCATGCAAATTTGGACTCATTTTTATACCCTTTTCAACTTTATAAATGCTCGCTCTCTGCTGCAGTTTGATGTCACCATTGAGAGATCGATGCGAAGTGCGATGTTACATTTGTAAAGGACTGTGTAAAAATTTAGCTCATTCAAAAGCAGCAACATTTTTATCTCTGTGCACGTGTTTTGAGTTTCGCATTGTGCTACTTCCTATTCCTAACCCTGAACGAGGGGCTGGACAATAACTTTTTTAAGAATTCTGAAAATTAAACTAAGTTTGAAGGTGAGCAGTCTTCGAAATCCTTTGAATATTCTTCCATTAACTTGGCTGCTGCCCATCGGATGGCGTCATTGATGAGCTCAGTTTTTAAGAACGCTAAATTACTCACAGATGCGCCTAACCGATGTTGTAATGCTCAAGAAAGTTTGTCAATGATTACCAGAAATAATGTTTTGGTGTTGTCCCTTTTTCAAACTCACACTTCTCTTTTTGATAGTATTGAAGATTGTTATTTTATTTTTTCCACGAATTTTTCCTTACTTTTGTCTTTATAGGAATCAAATTAAGAATGCTCTATTTTAACAAACTCAACGAGAGACTTCAAATGCATTGCTGAATTCAAAGATATTCTCGGCTCTTGAAGACATACATTCGTTTTCTGAAACCTTTCTAATACAGTTTCCCAAATTTCAAGTAAAATTGCGACTTCCAGTTGTTCTAGTTCCTTCCGAAATCCCCCTGCTTGATTCAACAGTCACGTGGCTGATTTTCGTTAATTGCTAATTCTTTCAGTCTGCAATATTTCATAGTATGATTTATTAACAGATCTTACAGCTTCATGTCGGCTCAACATCTTGTGTCACGCTAGGCTTTGTTAACAGGTACAATTGTCATGTGTTTTTGAAGTACCTGTCAACGATGAGTAGACGCAACAATCAAGGTATAAAGATTTTCCAGAAGACAAAACAAATCTGACTGCAGCAGGACAACATGCTGCACTTTTCCCAACCAAATTAAGGGAATGAGCTGTGAACGGCACATAATGAGCAACACTGCATTTCTCACGAAGGATAATCTGGACTCGTTTATACTTCCTACTCATATTTGCAGTATTACTTTATGACTGTCCAAGGCATTTTCAGGGATTCATACAAACATTAGTCCATCTTTAATATAGACTATAATAACATTTAAATCATTGGGGCACCTGGCTTGTGCTCGCACAGCCCACCACTTTGCATCCTCTATAGGAGGGAGGGGGTGACGTATCTGTGATTATGTGTGACGAGGGGGTAGGGTGTGTTTAAAAATGTGACGTCACATAAAAAACGCACAACTTAAAATTCATTTCCACTAAAAATGGCATTGTTAACAATTTAATTAATGACGTTTTCAATGGTTTCATGCGTGTTACAATACTAGAGTGCAGATTTGCAATAAATACCTATTGAAATGACAAAACAATAATTTGCAGCATGCTAATTTTTATTTAGAAAATACGGCTTATTGCGGGGAGGTATGACAAAGCTTTGTGATGTCATAGAGGAAAAAGGGGGCTGGGGTCTAAGTTTTGTGTCAAAGAATGACGCGGGGGGGGGGAGAGTGGGGTAAAAATCGTCGACCTCTCCTGTCGTCATTTATGGACGGCACCTTAAGTCCTGATGGGGTGACACCATGAGCTACCACCCCAGTTGACACCAACCCTAGCGACGCCTCTGCCCTGCACTAAAGTCAAATTGAATTTAATAGCAGATAACATTAAGTTCATCGAACATCTCGAAAATGTGTATTATTTATAAATATATGTGATTAGTGAAAAATTGTCTGTTACAAACAATAGTGTACAGCTCGATCTCATTTTTATTTCAAATGAAACAAGAAAACTATATATCGCAAATTATTATATGAATTTTCTTTGCTTAGAATTTCAGATATATTATTTATATTTATTTTGGTGTATTTTAATCGAATCTAAAGATATTTAATCAGTTTTATGTCTAAGAATTATTAGTAATTGTTGACCAACATACCTCTTCGAAACTACATTTCGGGTCAACCGGCATTGGCTTTTGTTTACGAATTACATTTCGAGCAGTTTTGAAAACTTTTAATTTAAAAGCAACTAGACATGATTTAACAATGAGGTCTGCCAAAGAAAGAATGACTGAAGTCGAAAGCCGGTTATTTAAATAAAGACTTTACTGTTAAAAACTTCTTCGAGGGCTTTAAGAGAAAAGCAGACTGCTTGCTGTGCCATGAATCTGTGAGCGTCTTTAAGGAGCAAAACTTAAAATGATAGCACCAAACTACACATTTGTATTTCGTGCACATTTGAACACAAACGCAGAGAGAAAAGGAAATACAATAAGTTGGTAAATACTTTTTAGAAGCAGCAAAATGTTTTCACCCAACCGTCTTGAACACAAGACTCTGCAACCGAAGCCAATTATGAGATGTACCATTAGATTGTAAAACGAAACAAGCATTTTTCTCAAAGTGAGTTCATCATGAAAAGCTTTAAAGATGCAGCAAGCATCATGTGTACAGAACAGAAAACAAAATTTGAAAACGTTTCTTTATCAAGGGATCTTAAGTCAAACGTTTTGAAAAAATAAGTGACAATGTGATGAACAAAGTTTGAGATGCAAGCAAATACTTCTTGTGGTACTCTCTTGCGTTTGACTAAAATATCAGTGTACAGGAACAGCACAATTTTTTGTATTTATATGGAGAATAAACCCTCGTTTCAAACTTACCGAATAATTACTTAGTGTTGAACAACTCAAACTGGGTTGGTGTGGAACAAGGCGGCAAGTGTAATAACCGATGGTGCGCGTGCCTTAACTTTAAAAAATTGTATGAACAATAAAATTAAAGAATATCATCCTGCCCTTACACTCTTACCTCCCCACGGTATCATAAATAAGGAAAGTCTGTGTAAGGCTGTGTTGAATATCAAGCAGTTGTCGGTAAGATAAAGTTTATAACAGCCAGGGCACCTAACCACAGGCAGTTAAAGGCACTTCTTGAAGATTTGGATATAATGACCTTATCTATCACAGGAGTATCCGTTTGGTGAGCCTGGGCAAGATATTGAGGCGAGTATGATATCTCAAGGAAGAAATAATTAAGTTGCTGGAGTTGAAGGGTTTTGTTTGTGATTTTGGTACTATCATAGTTAATGAAGAGTAGAGGTTAGACTTGATGTTTGCCATTGACATTAAGGTAACGTAGAATCAACTGAATGTCAAACTTGAGGCCAATGGCTTGTTTGCACATGAAATGTACGTGTATGTTAAATCATTTAGGCGAAGACAGGTCGTACATTTCCCTTTGCTAAAACAGAAAACCGTTTGTGGTCAAATGGCTTACAAGTACAAGGTTCAGTTTGATGCCTTTGCTGTGAAAATTGAAGGGAGGCTTCCACGACTACAAGAACCTAGAACCACTCTTCAATAATCTCAGTTCGCAATTTAGTTCAGAAGCTGATAAACCCTAGAGGATATACTATTAGAACCGCTTAACCTAAAAGCAGTTTATGATCTTGTGTGCTCCGTAGATACAGAAGATTATTGCGTCCTACGTTATGGTCATCATAACCTGTTGGCTAGTGGCACAGAATTATCAGGTTACGGCTATTTCCAAGCCACCTTTGTTTCCTAAACTTTTGTCTGGTACCCTTTCGGAGCTGAGTGGACTCAACACACTCTGGGAAGGGATCAACGCTCTGCCTTCACGGAGATTTGAAACCAAGACCCCCGGTACTCCAACCAAATGCGCATGCCACTGTGCCCATAAATATGAATAGCTTTTATAGTTGTGGTTACTTATGTGTGTTCACGAACGTGTGAGAAACAGGGGTATTTTTTGAAGGGCTTTTTTTCTTTGCATATTTTGTAAAATAAATTTAGCTTGAGGGAAATCTTTGCAATTATTAATGGTAGGGTGTCACGCATTTCTCTTATTAACATAAGATTCATTTTATTATAATTTACGATAACTTCTAAATTTAAAGAAATATGGTATTAATTTTATTGAACTTCCCAATGTAGACGGATTTAATATTTTTTTCCCTTTGTACATGAAAAATGTATTATAGATTTGTTTACACAAATGTATTAATTAAATTTTTAACTAATACCTTATATTACCTACAAAATACTACAAAAATTGAAGAAATTAGTGTTAAAAGTAAATACGTCGAAAATCCGCATTTTGCGATAATCATGTTTTTAATATTTATTTTTTTTATGTGATGATAGACAAAATTTTAATTTCGTTTAGGCTTTTAAAAACTGTACTTCGTTACGTTGTCTTGTCATCAAATGAATACTGTAGAGAGGTCTAAAACAGATGGTAAACGTGCACTGTTTAGATTGAATTGGACAAAATCTGACTTAAGTGCTTTTAGCGCTAGGGTCTTCAATTGTTGAAATCGTTTCATGAACTTGACTTTCATTTGCCATTTGATTTAATTTTCATTGACACATCACTTGACGGTAAAAAACGATAATATCAAAAAAAAAATTTTTTTAAATTAAATCATATGCATACGATCAGTTACCTTGACAGTCTAAAGATGTCTTAGCCTTAAGGCATGTGAGTCTTCAAAGAATATTTTAACTAGATTAAAATACTTTACTCAAGCGTTTTTCATTGATCGAAAGAGTAGAATGAGAGAGAATCGGTACAAGTAAAGACCTACATCCACATACAAAATTGCATTGGCACACATACGTGCTGATCCTATAAAGGACGTAAAATGATACAATAAAATGAGAATGCTCGTTTCAATCAAGGCACCTCTCAAGTGTACGATGATCTAAATTCACATTAGACTTCATTATGACAGTATTTATAAAATATCTATTTGATGTTTAATTCAAAGATAGCCAAAATATAAATTATGCCTTACATTCCAATGCCTTGTTTTCTCATTAAAGTAGTTACTCATCTCTGAAAAGATATTTTACATTATATAAATTATGATCCATACTTTCATACTTTCCTCAAACATATTTTTAATTGTAAACGTAAACTCATATTAGCCTACATGATATAACAAAATTCCCCATTATATAATTTTTTTATTATTTTTTTTTTTTTTTTNAAGATTTTTCTTATTTTTTAAATTTTATATTGTTTAATTAATTGATTATTTTTATGAAGAAATATCAGTCTGTTTCTCGTTTGTGAGCACCGAACATCGGCAATATTCGAATTTTAAGTACAACTAACGGGAGTCCAATGATTAGAGTTGTAAAAATGTAATAATTTCTTTTTAATAAGTTTACTTGTCTTAAGGATAATCTTTATACTTACAAAACACATTTAATATTACTGGAGCTCTTGATCTATTTGCAACTGTCAAAACATTTCCTGTGATATCACTATGGTGTATCGTTTCGACCAATGTATGACACAGAATGTAAAATCTGTGTTGGGATGGTTCTGCCAAAAAAAAAATCTCTTGAAATTAAAGCCATGTTTTAAAGCATCGCTGCAGGTCTCATTCATGGTCAACAAACCATGGCCACAGGGTGAGACTATAGGGGCATGAGTCAGACGGAAATGAGAAAGCGGATCACACGGTTGTCTGGCTGGCACTTACACTCTTCTGAAAATATATGTCTACGCATAAATTACTTAATTGAGCGCATATTTATAATAACCATATATCTACTAGAGACACCTTAACATTGGTTTTTCCCGAGCTTTTTTTAAAAAGTTTGTTAGAGACTGGGTATAAATACATTCGCTGATAAGAGAAGTATAGCTGCAATCTTTTTCACGCACCATAGTTAGACAAGTGTAAAGACACATTGTTTGTGGTCTCTATTAATCGGACGTATTTTATTGAGGACAAAAATGCTGATCTTTGGTAAGAAAATTAAATTTTGCTCAGAGAAAGGTTTAACCTTTCAATTCGACAAAATTCAGACTTACTTAGGGAGACTGAAGGCACAATAGAAGAGTTAAACTCACACAACTTATAGCAGCTTTCGCTGTTGTTCTTTTTCCCGTAAATGTCATAAAAGGGGATGAGTTTGATGGGCATTTGCCAGCCTCATACCACTGTTTCTATTAACGCTACGATACTTTACATTACATTCTAGATAGTTATCATAAATAAGTAATAAATTGATACTTAACTTATTGAAGTGTTAAGATTACTTTTTATTACTTTGCTAGTGCCACAATAAAATGCGCCGACTGCTGCGCATTGCTTTACAAAAGTGTCTGACAGTAGGACTATCCCGTACTTAAGCCTTTATACCTGTAAAATATATATATTATATATATATATATATATATNTATATATATCTTTTTTGATACAATACTTTACAAAAATCTCTTCTCTTCCTTACCAGAAATTCAAAACAACTTCACAAAATTCTTGGGATATTTTTTGTTTAAAATTGCCAGCCATGTCGTTTGGGGTTTACCATTGCCTAATATAGAAAACCCATGTGTAACAAACGTCAAGGGTTCACCAAAGCTACCACCAACCACAGACCTACTAAAATCAGCCGTCACCATTGTCAACACTGCTATGGCATCTAGCCAAGCTCTCTTGGAAGAAATTGTAAGTTTACAAAAGCAATTTAAGAGTCTTTTGCTCAAATGTTTTTGCTAAATAGCAAATAGTGCATTTCAAAAGAAACCAGTGGTTCTCCACTTACTTTATGATCTTACCAAACTATTGGCATCTTGTCTATCTCGTCCAGCCCTGATTTTCTGATATTAATAAAGTCATTTTTCAAATTCAGAGAAAAATTTAGCTTTTATTTTGCTTCATTTTTTACTAGCTGCTAAAAACAGTATTTGCAAAAAAAAAAACAAATTACGTATACAGACTGTAGCATCAAATTACATTTTTCCAAATTTAATGTGATTTTATTTAAAGAAGGTTAAATTTGAAAAACAGCATTAGTTTATTATTGAGGTTAGTTCATATGTTGAGTTTAGAATATAACTCATGCTTAACTTTTTAAAAACAATCAACTGAATTTTTTTTAAAATCTTGACTTTTAATCGTACAAATAAAATTTTGTAATGACCCGATGTTTTTTGTCAAATGTTGTCACCAGAAAACCGACGGTCTTCTCACCTCCTCGGAATTTGAAACCATGATCAAGTTTACAAGACCGTTGCCTGGATTGCCAAGAAGACAAGAGGCCTCCACTGTCAGCGCAAGTAATGTAAGTTCTTCATTGCTCTTTATGGCGATGCCTCTTTTCTTGTGTATGTTGCCTTAGCAAAATAAATCGCATACGTTATCACACAAATTTACAAAAACTAATAATAAATATACTTTTTTCTGACTAAAATATACGGGTCTGAAATAAAGACACACTTTCATATACAAACATTTTGTTTTTGTATTTTCATAGTGTTTTCTTCATTGTAAAGGACAAAGTAAAATATACTTACCATTGTTGAAATACAGTATAAATTTGTCAAAAGGCTTAGACAATGATACTTCAATATATACACAATAAGTAGGTTTCTCAAAAAGCATTTGACAAAGTTCACCAACATAATTATTTTTTAAAAAAACCAAAAAAAATGACTTTGAAATCTCAGGTCCCTAACATCACTGGATCCAAGATTTCCTATTGGGTAGGAAGTAAACTGTAATAATTAATGGATCTATTTTTTCACAAAAATGGTTAACGCAGGAGTTTCACAAGGAGCTGTGCTACGTCCCTTACTCTGTTCAATTATTAAAAAAGCCAAACAGGCGCATAGAAGTTTATATTATAGCACTGAAATTTTAGAGCTGTCGTAAAATAAAAGCTTAAGTCAAGATAAAAGTTTTTGATTCAAAGGATTGGTGACCAAAATGCTAAACGCGGAATAACACTAAAATTATATCATGAAACAAATACAATATTAATAAGTTTAAAAATAAAATATTTAATAATTATAATTATGTATAAAAAAACTTTTAATTACTTGGAAAACATTAAAGGATTCCGAAGTGTCAATAAATTTTAAATTATTATCACTATCACCAACTAATCACATAAAATTGTTTAACTGACTGTAGATAGCATCAATACTGAAACAACACTACAACGACACGTCCATCGTCATCCTGTACCTGCAAACCGCCATCAGTGACCAGGTCAAGTACGACAACGGAAAATATAAGACCGAGCTCCAGATGGTCCAGTCCTCCTTCTACTACTGCCTCTGCAAGGCCAACATGCTGTTAAATAGCCTTAAGGAAAACGTCACCCAATACTTGGATTCCCGCGTCGTGCCACACAAGGTGAAGGACGTAAAGAACGACAAGCGGCGCTACAAACGCAACCTGATGCTGATCAATCAGAGTAAACTGCTCCTGAACGTGCAAAGAGCTAACTACGAGAAGATGATTAAGGCTATGTTTACAGAAGGGTAGTAGTAGATCTTTTATAAAACTTTTAGTGTACACTAGTACTATGTTTTAGGTTCTAGATGCATATAAATTCTACATTCTTCAAACAGAAAAAAAAATATTGAAAATCTTTTAAATCTGTTTTGTTCCTTTCAAACCAGGCGTTTGTTTCTTTGCAAAGCTAGAAAGCTAGATTTTGTTTCGCCACGTTTTTCTTATTTTTAAATGTTTATGTTTCACTTCGACATTGCTCAATGAAGTCTGGTACTTTCTGATCAAATGCTCAAGTGTAATAATCATTTTCGCTTCATTTAAGTTTTTTGCAAGATCAACAACCCATAGCCTTAATTCATATATTTTATACAAACTTATTGTTGTACTCTGTTTTTGTATGCTTTTCTTTGTTTATAATTGATTTCTTATAGACAAAAAATTTCTTTAGAAACGAAATCAATACAAAAAAAAATTGAAAGAGCATATTCTTTGCTCTGAACTCAAATTTACTTGCGTAGGACATACAACAAAATTCATCAAACATTTTGCACATCTTTATACTTTTTCAATATAGTATGGCATTTATGCAAAAGCTTATATTTATAAAACATTTTGTATTATATTGCTCGATTTTCTTTTATCCAAATTGAAATTAATTTATCAAAATTTAAGATGAATAATTCACCATTTTCATTTTTGTAAGACCTTCGTTATGACTTTGTTTGAATGTTGATATAGAATCACTGCTTAAATCAATTAATGATAACTTATGAAAGACAAATGATATTGTACTAGAGTTTCTTGAACACATTTTTGTGACAGTTTAACTATTTAAAATAACCCGTATGCAGATGTGCAGAATGCTACTGATTTACAATCTAGATTATTAGTATGATGTATTTTTATAGTAAATATTTCAATCGTGTCTCTAATCTGCATACTTTTCTAATGCTTTTGTTCTTTTTAATATAATGATTTAGCGGATTTCTAAATGAAACGTCTAATTATGTTTTCCTTTTTATGCTGAGACAAACAATTTTTTATAGAAAAGTTTATAGCACTACTAGTTTAAATTAGTTACAAAAATGGATTATCTTTCTTTTTTACCGTTCCCTAGATATTTTTTTGTGTTTGAAGTACATCATCTTTATCCAGAAATTTTGTCCACTAATCATTATTAACAGCTTATAAAATTGTTGAAAAACACTTTAAAAAAGATGAATGTTGCAGGCGCATATATACTATAGTGTGTTCCTATCGTAATTATTGATGTCACTAGCTGACTTATTCTAGGCTATAAAATGGAATTACCGTAAATTCTTTACACTACTTTATACTATTTTATTTATATTGCAATTCTCTTCCTGGTGCTTAACAAAAATGACATTGCCATCTGCATTACAAAGAAAAACAATAAAACCAGAATATTACTTAATTCTATTGAATTCGAAACTTTACAAAGGAATGCATTTTGCTAAGAATATACAAGGAACAGTTAGATAAATCCATTAAAATGTTAATATATTTTTATTGCCCATTAAATTTGAAATCTAACTTTTATGCTTTCTATTAATAATATTTATAATTTTCAAAGCTCACTCGTATTCAATGTTAATGTTTGGTTTGTCTTTATATAAACGCCAGCATCATCTCTATCTTCCTGTGTTGAAGAAATTTTTATAACAAATTTTTTTGAAGCTTATAAAGTATGCCATTAAATGATTTAGGTTTATTCCATTTTCTTAGTTTTTTTTTTTCAATTTAATTTATATTTTTTCTTTCTTTTTTTTCTTAATTGGAATGGAGAGGTGTGGTGAAATAAAACTATTTAGCTGTGCGGCTGCCTATCAACGGAGATACCTGCCTACTGTCGCACAGCAGTTTTGAAAATCAAATTTGACAACAACAACAAAGATTTATCTTTATTGTACGCAACTTTTGTGTGGCTGATGAGACCAATCCAAAAGTGGCAGCTTCTTCTGCCTGTCACACACACGAATGTGGTGGGGCAGTGTTGCCTGGCCTCCATCCTCGATCTTTTTTCACTGCTTCCGTCTTGGTTTGCTCCTCTGCTCTGTGTGATACTTCTTTCTCTATAGCCCGCCACGTTGACATATCCTCTGCCAGGTTTTCCCAGTTTTGTATGTCAATGTTGGCTGCTTTCGTGTCTCTTTTGTATATTTATCTGAGGCATGGCCAATCAACCTACCTTTTCCCTGTCGCCAGCTCGCTGTATAGCACATCTTGGGTATGCGACCAGTTTGCACTTTCTTGACTTATTCAAGCCATCGGAGACATCTTTGACTTAATAAGGCTGAAATCCTACTCATGCTTGCTTGAGCCAGGACCTCTGTGCTAGGGATTCTTTCTTGCCATTTTATGTCTAGTATGCGATGCAGGCATCTGAGGTGGAAGCTATTAAGCTTTCTTTCATGCCTGGTATAGGTTGTCCAAGGACTCTTTTGTACAGTTTAGCCATAAAAGTTATTTCTTCCGTATTCTACTACTTATCTCATCTTTCATTGATGTTTGATTCCAGATATGTAAAACTGTTAACAGCATCAATGGTGATATTGGGGAGGGAGGCAGCATTATATGCCATAAAGTTGCTTTTCCTTATGCTAATGGTCAGGCTAAACTCTCTGCTGGCAGCGGAGAAGTTGGATACGAGGCTCTGCAGTCCATCTGCCGTGTGAGATATTAAGGCGGAATCGTCTACAAACTCTTCCTTATTTTGGTCTTGGCTCTAAGTCGGGCAATATAAAATAATCTGCCGTATGCTCTGGTGTGTATGTATATCCCCTCGTTGTTGTTTTTGAAGGCATTCTAGAGTATGATGGAGAAGAATATTGCGAACAGAGTTGGTGCCAGAACACAGCCATACTTTGCTCCAGTACTTATTGGGAAAGCCACTTATGTGGCACCGTTACATCACTCTATGCCCTGCGTGGTATCGTTACATTGTTTGATAATGATGAGCAGATGTGTAGGGCAGCCTAGTGCGGTGAGGATCTGGAAAAGGCCTAATATGCTTTTTGAAACACATTAAAAAAATTGTTTCTAACAATTTAAAGCTGAATTATGGAAATATATGTGGCCGTGTCCCCGCGCCCCAACTGCTCCCCCTCACCACGCACCCAAACAAAGGGCCCTCTGTTCAATTCGGCAGAGGGGTGGGACCTGGGTGGTGGCCTCCAGTTCCAGGATTTATGGGACTTGCGTCGTTGCCAGCACAATGTTGTGCATATGGGGCCTCGCTTCTGCGGTAGGTGAAAATTCAGGAGCGGCGTTTGAGGGTGGCAACTGGGGCGACTGCCCCAGGCCCCGCGCTTAGGTAGGCCCGCATTTCAATCCTGAACATGTCTCGTCTTGGTTAATAGCCTATACATGTAGAACCAAAGAGTGGATGGTAGAACGTATGCTGGAAACGATTGTAAAGAAACGAAAGAGGCCCTCTTGTAATCTTTTTGAAGGTCAAATTCCGTAGCGTAGCTCTAGACGTCTTTGAAAGCATTACACCGTTAGCGGAAAATAGGTCAGATGTACCATTCAGCCAATCCCCTTTATTTGTGTATAGGTCATTCACAATAGATTTACTAAAATAGTTATTTTTAGAAAACTGTGTCATCGGAATGGCAGTGTCTCGGTAGTGGTGCGATCGGAAACATTAATTAGCGTCATCAAAGTGATTTCTCTGTACGATATCGACATGAGTGGAAGAGATCGCGATAGATCTAGCAAATATTACTCGGGCGCAGAAAAACATAAAATACGCAAGCTAAGAGAAGAATTCGACAGAAGTCAAAAGGGAGCACTGGATAAGTACTTTCCAAAACAAGCAGATAAACAAGATTTTGATTGTCCTGCGGTTGCTGCTGTGGACTCTACCGTAGCGACCACTGTTAATGATACAAGTGACAGTGATTGTTGCGAATCTACCACCGCGCCATTATTGGATATGAAGTCACCACACTGTGAAGTTAGCGACAGTGAAAGTGGCTTTAGTGAAGTTGTTTCTGCAGAGAACAATTTATTCCCAGGTATCGCAAAAGACATATACGATCCGAATAATTGGGAACATTTAACCTGTGCTTTACGTGATTTGCTGGTTGAAAAAGGGCCAATCAGGTTACCCGATGACCATGAATATCCGTCAAACGAAGAAAACAGGCATTTTTCAAACAACCATTACATTCGTAAGATGTCATCAGTCCTCGAACAATACCCCCCCCATCTCATCAGCCCTGCACAATGTTGTATTTGGGTGCCGGAAACGCATCGCTTGGCGCCTCGCTTTCGGCGGAGGTGACAATTATCAGTCCTCGAACAATGTCCCCCCATATCGTATCAGCCCAGCACAATGTATTTGGGTGCCGGAAACAATTATCGGTCCTCTAAAACAATGACCGTGGTCCAAGGTTGTCATTGCCAGGGTGGGGGTGGAAGATAAGCATCCACTCCTCTAGAAATGCCCTAAAAGGCTTGCGTCTCTCAATGCCTCTGTCAACCAAAATCCAGCTCCTGGCCTTCACGCGTGGCTCACACAAAAGCCCGGCGGACCATGTTTCTACTAACAGGAGAAGTGATGAAGGCGGTCAACTGGCGCCTCAAAACCAGTAGCTTCGGGTAGATGAGACTCGTTAACCACGGCTGGTAGCTTATCTAGGAGAGGGAAACTCTTACTCTAAACCTCCGCTGCCTTGCGGCTAGACCCACACGGGGAAAGGCTAGGGGAGTAAACCCCGACAGAAAATCAGGAAATGGAGCTCCTAAGGCGGTCTGCTATTGAATCAATTTGCATTCCAGCAGCTCCTGCGACGTAAATGGTTCTAAGCCGTATCGACATTTGTCGTTCCCTTGGATCCACCATTGACGTGGAGAGGGGGAATCTGCTGTATGGGCAGCAGCTAATTCTCCATAATACCCGCCCAGGTTTGCATCACCTCTGGAGAGGACACTCCAGCGTCACCGAAAGGCGACGACAAAACACGGGAAGCAGCAGTTACCGGTTATAAGCCAAAGCTCAATTGACGTAGAGCTAGGCGCCAGGGGCTGCTTCCGACGGTGGGAGAGACTACCAATGTCTCACTGGACAGTTACCGCCCGCCTCAAGCTGGGCAGCCCCCAGTCAAATAGGTACTATCCCGTCATGGCCTGCCTTCTCCACTGGGTGCGTGGAGATTAGAGTACCACTCAACAAGTGGGCCACTAAGCCCTGCACCAAGAAACACAAAAAAGAAAAAGAAGACTCCAGCTCTTCGAATCGCTAGCTGGAACGTGAGGACTATGTGTCCAGTCATCACTGATGACCTGCAGTCAATAAACGACACACGGAAGACGGGAATAATTGACAGAGAACTCAAAAGGCTAAAGATTGACATCGCATGCCTTCAGGAGACCAGGCTCCCAGAAAACGGTTCACTCGAAGAGGCCAAATACACCTTCTTTTGGCAAGGCAGACCAAAAGACGAACATAGACAGCATGGTGTAGGTTTCGCTGTTAAGAACACGCTTCTACCATTCATTGAAGCCCCGTCATCAGGCACGGAGAGAATCCTCACTCTACGAGTCAAAACAGCTGTGGGCCCAGCAAACATTCTTAGTGTGTATGCCCCAACCCTCTATGCAACTCCGGAAGATAAGGACCAGTTCTATGGAGCGTTAGACCAGGCAATAGCCAGCATCCACAAAGACGAGGCAATCTATCTCCTAGGAGATTTTAATGCTAGGGTGGGGAGTGACCACGAAGCCTGGCCTACATGCCTTGGACTCTTTGGAAGAGGAAAAATCAATGAAAATGGACAGAGGCTTCTGGAATTGTGCTGCTCACGAGGCTTGTGTGTGACCAATACTTTCTTCAAGTGCAAGGAGATACATCAAGTATCCTGGAGACATCCTCGATCCCGCCAATGGCACCAGCTGGACCTCATTATCACCAGGCGTGTACAATTAGCTAGCGTCCTACTCACTCGCAGCTATCACAGTGCCGACTGTGACACGGATCACTCCCTTGTCGCCAGCAAGGTACGTATTATGAGGAAACATTCGTACCACACTAAGAAAAAGGGAAGTCCACGTATCAATACCTCCTGCATGAACGACCCTGCGACAACGCAGCTGTTCACAGACAAGGTGAAGGAAGGTCTCTCAAAGATGTCCCCTTACGTTACCATTGACTCCAAATGGACGCATCTCAGAGACACAATCTACACATCCGCAATACAAGCCTTTGGCACAAAATCTCACAAAACTCGGACTGGTTTGATGAACATTGGGATGAGATGAAACCTGTCACTGCAGCCAAAAGGAAAGCTCTTATAGCTTACAAGGAAAAGTCTACACAAGACAGGTTGCATGCCTTAAGGACAGCAAAGTCACTTGCCCAAAAAGTTGCACGTAAATGTGCCAATGCCTACTGGCTTAACCTTTGCTCCAGCATACAATCAGCTGCAGACATGGGCAATGCAAAAGGCATGTACGAAATCATCAAAAAAGCAACTGGCCCCTTGACGTCCAAATTTGCTCCCCTAAAGTCCAAAAGTGGAGAAATCATCAAAGACCAGGCAGCACGGCTAAAACGGTGGGTTGAGCATTATCTGGAATTGTATTCAACATTTACCACAGTCTCCAGCACTGCTCTAGATGACATCCCAGATATGCCACTCATGGAAGAACTTGATGTCGTGCCCACACAGGAAGAGCTGAGCAAAGCAATTGACAGCCTAGCTTGTGGAAAAGCGCCTGGGAATGATGGAATACAACCAGAGGTGCTAAAGAGTGGCAAGACAGCTTTACTCCAACCATTGCACGAGATTCTCTCCCTCTGCTGGGAACAGGGCTACATCCCCCAAGACCTAAAGGATGCAAATATAGTGACACTATATAAAAACAAAGGCGATAGGAGTGATTGCAATAATTATCGCGGCATTTCACTCCTTAGTATTGTAGGAAAGACCTATACCCGTGTCATACTAACACGTTTACAGAGCCTAGCATCCCGTGTCTATCCAGAATCTCAGTGCGGTTTCCGGTCCGGTCGGTCTACCATAGACATGGTGTTCTCCATACGACAGCTCCAGGAAAAATGCAGAGAGCAGCAGATGCCACTATACGTTGCCTTTGTGGACCTTACAAAAGCCTTCGATTTAGTCAGTCGCAGCGGGCTTTTCCAAATACTGGCAAAAATCGGCTGTCCCCCTCACCTACTTACCATCATTAAGCAGTTCCATGAAAATATGCAAGGCACAGTGCAGTTCGATGGAGCTAATGCAGAAGCCTTTCCAGTCAGCAGCGGAGTTAAACATGGTTGTGTACTCGCACCAACACTGTTCGTAATATTATTCTCTGTGCTTCTTCGATACGCATTTAAGGATAGCAGCGAGGGAATCTGGTTACACACCAGAGCTGATGGAGGACTTTTCAACACTGCCCGCCTCCGAGCCAAGACCAAAACGACAGATGTCCTAATTCGTGAGCTACTATTTGCGGATGATGCGGCACTAACAGCACACACAGAAACTGGTTTGCAACAACTCGTGTCAAGCTTCTCCAATGCCTGCAAAGAATTTGGTCTGCAAATCAGCTTGAAAAAGACAAACATCATGGCCCACGACACCCGACCTCCACCTACCATAAAAATTGATAATGAAAACTTGGAGGTTGTAGACAGCTTCACCTACTTGGGGTCCAAGGTCTCCAATACACTGTCCGTTGAAGAAGAGATAAATAGCAGAATTGGCAAGGCAGCTGCCACAATGGCCACACTAAATAAGCGTGTCTGGCAAAACACCAAGCTAACGGAGAAAACCAAACTGTGTGTCTATCGAGCCTGTGTCATCAGTACAATACTATATGGGAGCGAGACATGGACCACCTAAACATCCCAAGAGCGCAAGCTTAACAGCTTCCATTTGCGATGCCTGCGACGTATCCTTGGTATTAAATGGCAAGACAAGGTGCCTAATAGTGAGGTCCTATCGAGTGCCAATACCCAAAGCATGTTCTCAATTCTTAGCGAAAGACGCCTGAGATGGCTAGGACATATTAAAAGAATGAGCCCCGGCTGAATCCCGAAGGACCTCCTATATGGTGAACTTGCTTCAGGAAAGAGGAAAACAGGTCGTCCACGCTTGCGTTTTAAAGATGTCTGTCAAAGGGACATGAAAGCAGCCAAAATCCATACAAGCGACTGGGAGTGTAAGGCAGATGACCGTTCTACGTGGCGCACGGTTGTCAAAGAGGGCGTCATAGTAGCCGAGGATGGAAGAATGGAGGAGGCAGCAGACAGAAGAGCTAGGAGAAAGGCCAAAACATTTGGATGCACAGAACTCGTGTGTAAAAACTGTGGGAAAGACTGTCATTCACAGATAGGACTGCACAGCCACACGAGAAAATGCAACCCAACCTAACGGTGATGCACCATCGTCTCGGGAGACGGAAGGATGCCGAAGAAAACAATGACCGGAAATGTACGTTTCCGGCTAGATGATATGACAATACTACTAGGCCGGACTATATAAGGGTGGAGAAAGCTAGTTTGGGGGGATTCACCCAAAGAGTCACCGAGAGATCACCGCGAGAATCACTCGGCACCCGGCACCTAGGTAGAATAGGGCATAGGCAGTAGTAGTACTGTATATTGTGTATCCTGCTAGCTTAAAGTTCAATTACTTATACATCGGTTACTGCGTCATCATTAGAAGATATACCGTAAAATCAACAATTATAGAAACTATAGTTCTCATGACCTGCATTTCTTTTTACCTGTTTGTGTTAGGGCTGCTATCGAAATTTAATCGTTATCTTTTGAAAAATTACTCGAATAATTAATCGATAATTTTGATTAAAGCTAAAAATAAGATTTATGATGTCATTAAACTGAAAATGTCAAGGGAAGTAATGGATCCAATGAGTTGTAAAAAATTATTTTTGAAAACTTATTAAAACTACAATAATTTGTTTTTCTAATTTTTTTTAAGAATCAGGAATTTTAATTAACATATTACAAGTTTTAATTTAACTTGATATTGAACTTTTAAAAAAATCAGTATACATTTTTAAATCATGATTATCAATATAAAAACATGCATTAAAGTATAGACACTTGGATGGAAATTTCAAATTAAATTTAAAAATATAAAAGTAAAACAGATGTATAGAAATTTTTTTACGATCATCTTTTTATCCAAAGTGGTTCAAAAGTTATCGATGAAATTAATTTTAATCGATAACATTTTTTACCAATTAATCGAGAAATTAATCGTTAATTTCGGCAGCCCGAAAACAAAGTTTTTTCTACTATAAATCCCTTCTGTGAGACAGAATTAAAGGTTTTGATGATGTTAACATTTACAGACTGAACGTGACTTAACTCCCAAATGCTCTAAAATGGGGACGGGGGGTGGGGGGTTTGCGGGGTGGTCACCGATCTTTAGTGTAAACTCAGCAACTTCGTGGATGTGAACAACAACAGACGGCAATTACATTTTGATGTAGAAAGAAACTTAAAGTGCATTAATTTAATTACGGTACATTCGATCGATCTGAAATTTTGAAACAATGCATTGTTAGGTGAGAAGAGTCTATATGCAAAATTTCAGGTCGATAGTATCATGGTAATACTAAACAGACTGAAACCACAAGCACAGTAGATCATTGCAGAAGAACAGGCAGGCTTCAGAGCAGGAAGGAGCACAACAGAGCAGATCTTCAACCTGTGAGTGCTCTGTGAAAAACATCTGCAACACCAGAGCGACCTCTTTCATGTCTTCATAGACTTTAAAAAGGCGTTTGACAGAGTGTGGCATGCAGCACTGTGGGCAACCATGCACAAGTACAATAATAATGCTAACCTCATTGCTGTGATCAAGAACCTGTACAACAGAGCAACCAGCGCAGTACTCTACAACAGCAAGCTGGGAGATTGGTTCAAGACCACTGTTGGTGTCAGACAAGGTTATTTACTCTCCCCCATCCTCTTCAACCTCTTCCTAGAAAGAATTATGACTGATGTGCTCGAAAACCATGTCGGAACGGTCAGCATCGGAGGAAGGATTATAACTAACTTACGCTTCGCCGATGACATAGACGGCCTAGCTGGCAGCGAGGACGAACTAAAAGAATCCCTTGCAAAGCTAGCGAAGACGTCAAAGGCCTATGGCATGGACATCAATGCAGAGAAGACCAAGGTCATGGCAAATAAGAATTTCACAAGTGAAATACGGATAAACGGGTCAAAAACTCGAGGAGGTCCCTACCTTTAAATATCTAGGGGCTATAATATCCGATGAAGGCTCAAAGCCAGAAATTCTTGCCATAACGGCCCAAACAACTGCAGCATTAAGCAAACTGAAAAACATCTGGCAAAACAAGGAGCTCTCCCTGAGATCAAAGATTCGGCTAATGCGCTCTCTGGCGATGTCAGTCTTCCTGTATGGTTGTGAGGCTTGGACGCTCACTGCAGACCTCAAAAAAAGAATTAATGCGCTTGAGATGAGAGGTTTTCGAAAGGTACTAAACATCTCCTACACGGCGCACATCACGAACGAAGCGGTCCGCGACAAAATAAGTGCTGTCATTTGCCCTTACGAGGACCTTCTCACCTCAATTAAAAAGAGGAAATTACGATGGTACGGACACGTGACAAGGTCTGGAGGTCTCTCAAAGACGATATTGCAAGGCACAGTCCAGGGAAGAAGGAAAAGAGGCAGACCAAGGAAGAGTTGGGAGGACAATATCAAAGAGCGGACCGGCCTTTCATTTAGCGATTCCCAGAAGGCAGCTCAGAACCGTGACACATGGCATGAGATATTGCGCAGCTCAAAATGGTGCCCCAACGACCCAGCGCCGGGTTAATGGACAGTTCAAGTATCACGGAAAAGGGGTCATTTTTTACTTTAGTTGTTCCGCCGTACAGACAGACGGACCAAGAGAGAGAGAGAGAGAGAGAGAGAGAGAGAGACGGCGGTGAAGTTAATATAAGGGATTTAAAAAGCTATAGCTAACCTCTTTAATTCGCATGCGTCACTACATTAAAATTAGACATGATCTAATGAGGAGTGTTGAATCAATTGGCAATTACGGTGAGCGTTAAGTGTGGACACTTCCTTGCGATTGCAATCTTGGTTTATTTAAAGTCACCGAAGTTAAAACAACAGGATTTAATTAAGCTATATAATTTTGAACGCGTTTTCCCACAAGCGTGACTTAAATTGTATTATTATAATGTTGATTAAAACCGTGCGGTACAACACTGGATAAACATGAAGACATTAAATGAAAAATCCATTATAATTTGATTAACGTGACGATAATTAAATCGGTTAACCGCATTAACCGCATTTAAAAAGATAGTGTACGATCTCATCTGGGTTCATCTCAATCTCCTTATAAAATTTTAAAGCAGGAAATTGCATTTAGCCATTGTGAAGTAGTTCCGAGGCATCTGTCACTTTACGGAGGTTTTTTTTCTCTTGCTTTGAAAGAGTTGTTTAATCATATTTGTCTGTTTTTACCATACGTTTTTTTATAGACCACCTTCCCATTTAATACTTCACAAGCATCGTTTTCCCACGGACAAAACATAATAATTACATCGCAAAAAAAAATAATTTACCGACTGAATCTGACTAAACTCTCTTGCTGTCAACGGGTTACGGGTACAGGTGGGGGTGTGGTCACCGATGGTTAGAGTTAACTCAAGAAAACTCGTTGATGTCACAACAACAGACGGCTACCATACATTTAGAAGAAATAAACTAAAAATGCATTAATTTACTTACGGTACATTCGATCGATCTCAAATTTGGATACAATGCATTCTTGGATGACACAAGTCTATGTGCAAAATTTCAGCTTGATAGCATGGCTGAAAATGGGTCATTTTATAATTTGTTTTTCTGCCGGACCAGCCAAGAAACGAAGGTGAAGTTAATATAAGGGGTTTTTAACAAAAACAACCCATAAAAACAAAGTGTTTGACTATTTAACTCTTATATATGATACAGAACTAGTAAATACTCATTCTGTTTTGGGTCGAGCCTTTAGGCTCTTAAGACCCGGTTCAATCTATCGCAGGTGAGCCTCGTCAAACGGGCATCGCCATAGAGGTAGTCTGCAGGTACCGCAACCTCTCATTGTAAGACCCCGCCCAACTCGGGGCAACTTTCTAGTACGTGGGCCACCGTCTCCTCGGGGTAGCCACACAAACGGCATGCCAGTTCCCTACTGGTGTTAAACTTATACAGGTAGCTTCGTACTGGACAATGATCAGTCCTCATTCGTGTTATGAGTGTCTGACTACTACGTTCAAGCTTCCACCAGGGGTCGCTTTTGATCGGTCGCGGCATTCTCTGGTAAACTTTCCTGGCCGTATTCCCTAAAGCCCAGCCTTCAAGCCATTTCTCTCAGAGACAGAACTGAAAATCCTACATGTGGAAGAAAATCAGCAGTCCCGAGCCTGCGCTCTTCGTGGGGCTTCCCGGAAAACCCCCTCAGCCCTCTGGCCCCCTAAGGGACGTAAAGACTGAGAAGCCCCCCCGGAGCGGTCGCTGCTACAAGCGGCCGCCTGGGCGTCCAGGACACTAGGTCGAAAACGCCTCCCACTTAAGTGTGCCTCCCAAGGGAGGTGTGGAATTTCCCTACTGTGACTTGCTATCAACATAGTATCACTCCAGCGCCACCACGGCAGAGCTTACGAGTCTCAATTATTTAGATCGCCGCAAAGCGTGGGATCATCACTGACCTGCCTAGGGTTTAACCCACACCGGAAGGTTTCCTCAGAGCTGGCGACCAAAAGCGTTTCCTAGCGGTACCTTTTGCTATTACGTGCTGGCGCTCCTGGCCCTAAACCGGCACCGCTCAACAGCGTTGCTAGACAGAACTAAAATTATGGATTATATTCAAATATTTACAGACTGAACGTGACTGAACTCCCTAGAGGTAAAAATGGGACTGGTGGGGGTGGGGGTAGGGTTGCGGTCACCCATGGCTGGAGTGAACTTTAGCAAACACGTTAATGGCAACAACAGATGGCTAACATACATTTATATAGAGATAAACTGAAAGAGCATTATTTTAATTACGGTACATTCGATCGATCTCAAATTTTGATACCATACATTGTTAGGTGACACGGGCATAGGGTCATTTTTTACTTTATTTTTCCGCCGTACCGATCAAGACAGAGCCGGCGATGAAGTTAGTATAAGGGATTTAAGAAGAACATTTTCAACAGACTACTATAATTTATTTTACTTGAAATTTTTTTTGTAAATTTTATTAATTAAAAAATAAAATTACTTTTGAGAAAATGTATCATGCTTTTGAATTTAGGCTTGTAATGTAATTGCACATTATAATTATGTGTACCGATGCGGAATATTAATTTCAAGAATCCAAGCAACCACATCAGCATTTAGAATAAAATGTCTGGCTGTCGTTATTTAAACATTATTGTTTTCGAAAGCATTACTAGAGTCTTCTGAAACTACTTCCTTTTATTGTTATTTGTTTATTCCAATTTAACGACTCAATAAGATTTTTTAAAGGGAATTCAATAACCGCATTCAAAGGCATGCGTCCGCTAAAAGTAAATTAGAAATTATTGTTGTGATAGTATATGTATAGATTCTATAAGCATCTGACTGCAGTCTTCTTTATATACAGAGCCCAATGAAAAAGAGGAATAATGCATTTTACTTTTGAAAGAGTTTCTCATATGCATGATTAAAACTGTAAATCACTGATGCGTTACAAAAACCTCTTTTAGTCATGAAAAATCTTCTGTGCTTTTGAAATACTTTAAATAGATAAATGTGACTTTTAATAATTTATAAATTATTCAACGCTGTTTAATGAAATCTAAAATTATCCCTTCTTATAATATCGCATTTTAAAAAATAACATTCATTTTCATTAATTAAAATATTATAATATTTCATATATCCACGCTACGGTGGTCGAGTGGCACTAGCTCGACTAGCGTACCGATGGTCATGGGTTCGAATCCATATGAAGGTAAAAGTCTGCTCCCGTTGCCTAGGGCGTCCCTGAGTCCACCCAGCTCCAAATATGTACCTAACATTAGTTAGGCGCTTGGGTCATACGTGGAACCCTGATAGCCGTGGACGCTGCATCACTTGCCAACAGAACATCATTCTTCATGGTCTGTGGACGCAATTATCTTCTTCATAGAAGGAGCGTCTGTATATCTAAGATAAGATAAATGCCAATAACTGACTAAATCGATTCTGTAAGCTTGAAATTTAACATCGGCTCTTTTTGCATAATAAACTATTATATTAGATAAATTCAATAGAATTCAAATAAAAACCCGAATTTATTTTCAAATGAGTTCGTTAAAAAACGTAAACATTTTTTGGCCCCTTGTAAAATGTATGTAATGTAATTTAGTGTAAAAAGGTACAGATGTAATATGTTTTTACATAAATTTCAAAACTGATCTAAAGAAAATACTCGTAAAAGAATGCGATGACATCAAATTACAAATAGATCCTAAAATTAGTCTTGTTTTGAACTTTTGAGGGCTTGTTGGGAAGGCTGTAATTAAATGCATTTTTTGTTGAACAGCTTTAGATGTTGGCAATTCTCGCAGTTCTATGACGTCCCACAACTTTACTATTAAAGTAATTTACATTAAGCTATAATTTACGTATCTTTCATTTAATTTCTCAATGCAGTCGGATTTTGTTACCCATGTAAAATTTTGGTATGACTTTGCAACTCACTAATCCATATTCAAGTGGTTTAAACATTTTTTTAATACCTTCGATGACCTTAGGGGGATTAGAAAAATATAGTACATAAACGATTTGATTTTGTTATATTAAGTTGACCTTTATGTACCATTTGATTTAATTTTCATTTGATCTTCATTGTACATACATGCAATAGTTTAAAAATATAATTAAAAGTAAATTAACAAATGTCATGTGTCATATAATCACTTTCTTTGAGTCTTTAAAAATATATTGGCTATATCAAAACACTTTATTATTATTATTATTTTTGTTTGTTTGTTTGTTTGTTTTTTGAAACACTCTTGTCTGTCGAAAATGTGAGTAGAATGCGTAGTTAAATCTGTAGTAAATTAAAGACTTTCAAAATTGTAGTCGGTTCAAATATAAACCAGACAAAGAAGCCCAAATCTTATATATATATATATAATATGGTGACCCGTTAAAACTGCCCCTGACAAAAAGGCCCCGACAAAACGGTCCAGGTCAAATGGGCCCCGGACAAAACGGTCCCCGACAAAACGGCCCGGACCAAGACGGCCCCAGACAAATTTATATATATGTATATATATATCGATATGTAAAAAATGTATCGCTACTTCAGTTTTGAACAGTGTCAGCGGAATTTTAACATCTAAGACAATATATATGAAGAATTTATGCATATTTACATTGTTCCTTAATCTACCGGAAAAATCACTAAGTTGTTTACTATTGAAATGAATGAACTTTCTATTTTGCAGACCACTTAGTGCGCCCCACTTCTGACTTTTGATCGTTTTTAAACATATAAGGAAGATAAACACGAAAGTAAGATTTCAATCTTGTCTTATATTTAGAACTTTCCCGGTTGTTGTACATTTTCCCCTGGTTTTTTTGTCTTGTTCACATTTTTGGTTAATCACCACAAATCAATAAAACAGAAATGCTGTAACTCTAGTGCAAAGGAGCACTTGACACATTTTTAAAAACAAATTGAAATGTACACCAAGTGAACTCATAATTCAACATGCAGCAAATGTTTTGTTAATTATTTGTGTTACCTTACTATTCTAGAAAAGCAAACAACAATAACATTTTAAAATGTATCTTTTTATAAATCAATTATTAACATTAAAAAAGATATATGTACTGACTAGCTCTATATTCCTCTTTTACTAACCAATATTATCTTTTTATCGTGTCTAAATCTATATCTTAACGTAAGCCATTTTAATTTTCTGTTATTATTTGAAACAATATATAAGTACCTAACTTCAAAAAAGTCTAATTCACTTCATTCGATTACTAAACAATACCTCAGGCGTTTTCAGATTTATATTAAAAAATAATTTTTTAACTTAAATATATATTGCATAAGGGTGAAACAATATCATTTTATTGTGTTAGTATTAAAAATAACACAAGAAAAAATAAAGAAAATCTCGCCTTGTTAAATATAAAAACAAACTCTACCTACAAAACATAGCCCAAAGTGATTCTGTTAAATGATGTTAAACAATTTGAGCCCATATCAATACCAATCTTTGTAGCATTCACCTTAAATGGTGGTCGAGAGGTAGCGCTCTCGACTGTCATACCGATGGTCACGAGTTCGAATCCCCACTAAGGTGAGGATTTGTTCTCGGGGCCTGAGGAGTCCCCGAGTCACCCAGCTCCGAATGGGTACCTAACTAGACAATAGTTAGGCGGCTGGGGTAATGCGTGGAACCCCTATAGCCGTGGCCTGTGACCGCTGCATCACTTGCCAACAGATCATCTCTCATGATCTGTGGACGCAATTATCCTCTGCATAGAAGGAGCGTCTGTATATATAAGATAAGATAAAGTAACCCTTTTTAAATGGGGTCCTCTTCCCTGTGCGATTAATTTTGGCTTGTAATCACGTTTCCTGTAAGATCCAGTTACATCGGGAAATAATGCTACGATTCCTCAACATACAAAGTCTCAATGACACACACACAAACAAACTTTAAAATGTTGCCCCATTAAAATCTTTTTAACGACATCTTCAATGTCTACCTATTTAACCAACTTTAGTAGAAAGTCCGCCAACAACAAAAAGGTTTCGGTATACCCGGCATTTTACAAGAAAGCATTTGAAAAGACATATTTAACATTTTAAAAGATAAATTAAGGGCCCTGTTGTTAAACAGGAGTCAGTTGAATAATATTTTTTAAGAATTTTCCAAACAAACGATATGAAAATTATCAATGTACACAATTCTTTCCCAGAGAGGATCTCTTTCCTCGGCACAATCTCATACTTGGATGGAATCAATGTACTTTGCATAATGGGAGGCTGTTTTTGTTTGAATAGCTTCCTCCGACTACCAATGAAGAGTACAAGGGAAGAAACGTCTAAGTCACATTTTTGTATTTTTGATATATTCAAGTATTACAACTTAAATTTATACAGATTTCTTATAAATTAACGAAATTGATTTGAATATCTAATAAGGTTGGAGACATAATTTTTTTTATAAAACCTCATTCAGAGCATTCTATGTTCTTATCGTCTATCAGATACAGGGGATAACTAAAAAGTTTCAAAAATGTCACACAGCCGTTTCTTCCCTTGTACTCTTCCAATCGTTTCATTCAGAAATCATGTACAAATTAAAATCAAATAAAAATAAAGGGAGATCAAGCAAAAAGATAATTTTTTTAAATTTTTAAGATACTCCGCCAAACGAAATTTAAAAAATGCGGATAATACGAATAATTTTAAATTTATTTTATTTTTATGCTTATAACAGACATAAAGGGCATAACTATTGACTTTGTTTGTTAGTTTAAGGCAGTTGCAAACTAATATTGTTGTTAAATGCGTAATCTAGGATATTTATAAAAAGAATATATAAGAGACATGAAGTAAGGTTCCCAGGCAAAAGAAAAAGTTTTAAATTTATGATTTCAATGCCATTTTTTTATTTAATGTGGCTCATCAAGGTTTTGTTTAATAAGTTTGGTCTTTACACATCAATCTAAAATGTGTTTAATGTTTAAAATAGTATAAAAGTAAGAAAAGTGACATTATGTTTATCGGTGCCCTAACGGTGCATAGTGTTAAATTGAAAACGACTCTAGATTTTAATCTTTATCATGATTGTTATATGAGTCACATTTTGTCAAAACCGTCTCAAATCGAAACGAGAATTAAGTGTTAAAATGTTGGAGAAAATGGAGATGAGACCCCGAGGTCAGCAGAAGTGATATCAAAAGTTCAAAGTCATAAATTATTTCAAAATATGCTGTCAAGTTTTTTTAAAACCAAGTTTGGTCAAGATCTGTCCATCAATCAGTTACCCAATGCTTTTTTTTTTTTAATTGAAGCTCTTTTAAGGATAAAAGGGTATTATGGGCCATTTACGCCTAAGAAGTGGATAACAAGTTTTCATTATCCATATAGTATTTAAATAAAGGTCATCTTATTTTTGTGTGTACATCCATCTAACAACTGGTTAGTCGATGTTACAAATAATTTCAGCCTAATTTGAGATTATTTTTTTATAAACTAATTTGGCCCCCGACATTAATAGATAATTAATGCTATCAATTTCTATACCCCTTTACATTTCAATTAGGAGCATGATGTATAAATATACCAAGTTTGGTCGAGATGCATCAATCTAAGAAGAAAAGTATGCACCAAATGCTAGTGAGCAGCATTATCTTCATAAATGACAAAGGCGAAATTTTCTGCAGAGAGTATCCACACGACCACTTTTGAGCAGACCAATATTTAATTGCTGGTATTCATTTTTAATAAATTTACCCAAAAAAAATAAAATAAATGTTTATTTAATTGCATTTGAATGGACGAACTCTTAAATATTTTGTTTATTAAGCCACACTATTTTTGTAGTAATTTTTTTAAGGTATCTTAGATATCTTTGAATTTTTAGAATATGTTGTTGTTTTTTTTTCTAAAAGTGTATCTTCTAAAATCTAAGACAAACGGCTTCTTACCGTGAGTAGAACGGCCCGACAAATATAATTTTTGGGGGAAAATCCGTGAGCGTGAGCGGGAAAAATCGGGAATGCCATGCTCAATCACTTAAACTATTTTTAAAATATCGCTTCTTGTTTGCACGTGTGCGGCTGGAAAATGCAAAATTTTAATGTGGGCTGGAAACAAATATATAAAAACAGGTGAATGGTGACAACAGAAAAACAAGACTCTAAGAGCCAGTAAATAGAACAGAAGTTAGTTTAAATTATAGTGAACAAACCATTAAGATTTAAATTCAAATCTCATTGTAAAAACATCGTCACACAGCTTGAGAGAATTCACTATTACAATACTTGGTTGCCACTTAAGTAAAAATATCAAAAATGAAAGGTAAGAATTTACATATTAGTTATTTTTTTTAAAGTTTTATAATGATAAAAATCTATAAAGGGAACAAAAGCATTGAACCTTTTGAAAAGTGCTTGTTTGAAAACGAAAATCGATAAAATTACTCAGCCCAAGTTTGTATAGAAATAAATAACTAATTTGACAGATTTCATCGGAAAGTGTACAACACAAACATATTAGAACAAAATAGATTTAAACATGCACCAGAATATTTTTTAAAAAAAAACAACAGTTAAAAAATAAAAATAAAATAGAACAAACTTACAATTATATTTGCAGTGATTGAAATAGTATGTCTAGCAGCTTTTGTTTAATGAAGTTATTTTAAAGCATTCAGAGGAACTAGAAAGGGACACTTTCACGTGATTATGTTCCCATCGTCGCTCCTGTAAGGGAATAGCTCAAAGTAAATAATTTTTGAAATGAAATGCATATCGTTAACACTGATCACAATAGAATTGAATTATCAAGTAAGGCTGACATTTTCAAAAAAATACACACTTCTTTCCATTTATTGAATATTCATACAGTTCTATTCTGTAATAATTTGTCTTGAGTATATTATTAAAGGTTTAGCATTTTTAACCTAAAAACTAACTCGGAAAATGTTTCTATTATAATTTTAGCGATAACTTTAAACAAAATTACATATATATATTCAAGCAACCAAGGGTGAAGAATATCTTTTAACAAAGCAAATATATATTTAAAATTGGTGATAGCTTTCACATATCTTCACCTAAACAAAGATATCAAATACACACTTTCAAACAAACTAATGCTTGATAAAATAGATTGACTGGGTGTGGCGAAAACTTGCGATTTTTATTTCTTTATAAGCGCCTAGACGATTTCTGTACAGGGGAAATATTTTTTGTACCGTCCCTCATGGACACACAGCTCTCTCTCTCTCTCTCTCTCTCTCTCTCTTTCTCTCTCTTTCTCTCTCTCTCTCTCTCTCTCTCTCTCGCTCTCTCTCTCTCTCTCTCTCTCTCTCTCTCTCATGGTAAAAATAGTGAGCTATTCAATTTAAAAACAAAAAAAAAACATGTTAACGTTTTACATTGAGCCTACGTTTTATAGATTCCAATCTAGAAGCGCTCTCCTAAAACGATTGTTACATGCTATTAAATGAAATAAAACAAGAGTTAAGTTGCAATTTAACAAAAGAAACTTCAAACTCCCAATAGGATTAAATATGCTCCTGATACTAATGCTTTTGAGCTAATCTAACAAGAGGTTGAATTAGATTAAGAATATGACACTGATATGCTGGTACCTATAATTGATTCAACTTTTTAAGTCACTCATCTCGTAGAAGCAAAAAGTGCTTTATACGTTAAATTCCAAGAACCAATAAAGTTTTAACAATAAATACGGACTTAATTGATAAAAAAAATATATTACCCGTAGGTAATATCCTAATGTGGAAGAAATTCAGCTGTCCGGAGCCTGCGTTTTTATGGGGCTTCCTGGAAGACCCCCTCAGCTCTCTGGCCCTCTCCCCCAAGGGAACTTAACAACTAAGAACCCTCCCTTCCCTCGGAGCGGTCGCTTCTGAAGCGGCCACCGGGGTATCAAACCACAGTCGAAAATGACTCCCACTAAAAGTGAGCTCACAAGGAAGGGTGGAATTTTTCATACTTCGACTAGCTACCACTTTAATGCCAACCCGCCTAAGCGTACGAGTCCTTAGGGTTAGGAATGTCGAAGAGCGAGGGATCAACAATGATCTACCTAGTAGTTGTCGGTTTCGGGTCACGATCTGCTCCGCAACCCTACTCGTCCGTCGAGCCACGAAGAGGCCAACTCATTTTCGACAGACCCTTAAATAATAAAAATGCTTTGATTACAGTTCTATCCATGGTTACAAAGCTTTACCAATTTTACATATGTATCCCTAAATATCCATCTAAACTAATGGGTAGTAAAGGGTACAGTTTAAACAGGAATACGTCCAATGTTACCTACATTCAGGGATAATTATTGAATAAAAAGGAAACAAATAGTCGATAATGAATTCAAAATGACTTAATCACTGCCCGATCTTCTCATTACATACGCAACTTTTTTTTAAATTTTCATGAAATATCCAAGAAATAAGATTACCAACTTCACATAATAAAATTATTATTAACTTAATCGTATTTTAAATGTTTAACACCTTCCTTTACAGTTCTTCAAGCGATCACAGCCGCCTGCTTAGTTATCATGATGTGTGTGGCTGCCAGCTACGCTGCAGCGGTCTCTATGACGCCCTCGATCCACAACCCCTGTCTGACGAACCCAAATGTTGAACCATTGTTGCCATCGACGATAGACTTACTGGATTCGGCCGTCACTGCTACCAATGCTGCTAAAGGGCCTATCACAATTCTGATGGAAAAAATTGTAAGATTTTTTGAAAGTCAACAACATTTTACCAATAAATAAAGGTTATACAACAAATCAACCTACTTGGCCACGAGTTTAAGATGGGATTGAAAATATTGTACAAATTATCTTTTGTTATTGAAAGGATTTATGCATGCTATTTGTGATCGTTGACAAGTTCTGCCTTTCCTTGGCAAAAAAGAGTTTTCGTATATGTTACGAATAAACACATGTATGTTATTAATATTGCTATTATTTAATTTTTTGATTAAAAAGTTTTTATGGTTTCTCGCTTAATATTAGCAAAGTAACTATGTGGTCCTCGTTGTGTATCGTTCGAAATACATTTATAGCAATATTTAAAAGTTAACAGTTTATATGAATCATAATACATTTGGAAAATATATCTTTTTAATAAAGGCAATGACATCTTTTTAAAAAACACACTTCCTTTTATTGTCAACAGAGCGACGATGGGCTGCTAACCCGCTCGGAGTATAACAGCTGCGTTCAGGTAAACTCGACCCCGCGTGGACTTCCCATTGCACGAGAAGCCACCGCTGTCAGCGTCTCAAACGTAAGTCGTCTGTTTGTTCTAGAGGCTTTCTCCATAAAATTGTTTATTTTTTACATATAGATAACGCTGACATGACATAAGATAAATTCTGCTCACGCTCAAGAGATCAAACTTTGGATATGTTATTTTTTTAAAATAACCTAATGTTTCTAAGCTAAATAGTATATTTTATGGGTTTATTTGAATAATAAATTTAGTTAAAGTTAATTAAATAGACAAAATAACTCTAATAAATAATAGTTTAAGTATTTCAATTCTTTAAACGTTTGTTTTTCGGTGTAACAGTTCCGCCTTTAAAATTCGCCCACAATAGACACCCACTTTCGTTCCTACATACATGTGCGCTAAAAACTCAAGGTTTGTGTACTGTTATAGACCTTGATATAATTTATTAATTTTGGAAGAATGATTTCAAATTTTAAGGAATGTGAGTCAGCATACATTTAATATTTAAATACGTGCCCATATTGTACATCGAAATAGTCTCATTTTCGTAAAGAAAATCAAACATGTAAAAAAGAATTATTTTTTTTACCTATAATACTCTGAATTGTAAGTAAAACTATGTTATAATGTATAAGGTAGACTATTTGATACAAAATGAAAGAAATAAGACAGCCTAGGGCATGGCTTCTTTGGAATTAAAAATCACCAGAGCTTTTTAGAATAGATTTTTTTTTTTTTTTGAAAATGTTTTCCAAACATTTTTTTCTTCCCATCTTTGTGTGGATTCACTTAATATTTTAAAGGGACATTTAACATATTCTGATCAGTGTGGAGGTACTAGAAGGATGAGGTTAAAGGTCTTCAGTTGAAACAAGTAGCAATGTAGTTGTCTTATGAAGTCTTATAATGTGTTTACTTGTCTTACTCAGGTTTTAGAGGGCGGAAATGAAACGGCCTAGAAACAATTCATTTTGGTTATTTGGTCTATTCATCGCTACTCTTCTAGGTGTAATTCTTGGCGGTCAAAAATCTTTCTTACCTTCCTTTGATTGACTCTAGTTGTTGCTTTTGCATTACCGCTTTTTCTTTCAGTATTTTAAAAAATGTTGTTTTTCTTTTGTCCTTATGAAAATCCACTGGTGTTTCTGTTTCATGCTATTTTTTTTATTATTATCTCTGCAGAATTCGTAGAACAATTTTTATGCTTATTTTCTGGACTTTTTAAAAACTATTTTTGTGTGATTATGTGATATGAAATTATTTTGATATGTCTTGAAAATTGTAATCTATTTTCACTTAGATTAAAATATTACTGATTTATTCATGGCAAATAATATTAATATTAATATAATAATAATAATTATTATTATTTTGTTCAAGTAATGGGCGGGTCTCATTGACAATATAACTAGCCGAGCTGAACAATCATTCACATGAACCTGGGTAACAGCTATGCATCAAATGGTATTTGCAAGGAATGACATTATCGGATATCGGTGTTCATTAAGTTTCAACTATTGTAGACGGTTAATGGATTCAGGAACTTTCATCTCCGTTTTGTAATGAATTCATTCATCAGATGAGCTGTCGTCATTTTCTGTCTCAGAGTCAGACTCCATTACTGTCAATATCTTAATACGCTCTTCCATTGGTTTGATAAGTAGTCGATGGGCTAGCATTGTAGGCAAACTTTATCAACATTTTGAGCATTCCCGCCAGTCAATAATTTAAAACCAAAATGTTCGTGTAATCGTAAAGAAATTTATAATTTATCGGTCGCTATTAATTTTTTTTTTACTTTCTAACTTTTAATAATTTGTTAGAGATGGATAGATAAATCGTTAAAAATAATTGAATCCTTAAAATTTTTAACGATTAATCGAGAAATTTATCGTTAATTTTTGCAGCCTTAATAAATACCGTATTAATTAATTTGTTAACATTATCAAAGTCTAGCCCCATCACTATTCACTTTTTCAGATGGCCGCAATACTGAAACAACACTTCAACCACACGTCCATCCACATCCTGTACCTGCAGGTCGCCATCGATGACCAGGTCAATTATGACAACGGCAAATACAAGGATGGGCTCCAGAACATCACGTCGAACTTATACGCCTGCCTCTGCAAGGCAAAAATGCTGCTCAAGAGTCTTAAGGATGACGTGACCCAGTACTTGGACTCTGGCGTCGTGCCCGCCAATGCAACGAACCTTCAGGACGACAAGATGCGCTACAAACGTAACCTGAGGCTGATTAACCAGGGTAAACGTCTTCTGAGAGTGCACATTGCCAACTACGGTAGGATGAGGAATGCTATGACAACCGTAGGGTAATCGTATGCCTCTTCCAGTTAAAACCCATCTAAAAGTTGTAAAACGACATGTTTGGTTTCAAAGATTGTTTGATAAGAAACGGATGGATATAGATTGCTCTAGATTTAAACATTTAAGTACTTAACCAAAACAAAATTAGAAATATTTATTATGAAATTTATCAGTAATTCTTGAGAGTACTATTTTTAATGTTCAAATTGTTGCCTTTAGTTAGTTTATTTGATTAATATTATCTCATTATTTGAGTGTCAACGCGACAGGAAAGATTGTGTTTATACCCACTGAAATATCTTTTTATTATCGCAATTGTGGAATATTTGATATTCAACCCTTCCCATTTCATGCCTCTTATGAATGGTATTGACCAAGATATCTTGAAGTCTCTTAACAAACCAACACATGTATGTACAATTTTTCATTGTTATTAGCTTTATTTACAATTTGCTCAATTTACAGTCTGTGATAATGAAACTCATCTCCACAAGTATTATGTCCTGTACATTATTTGTAGGCTATACTAAATTATTATTGCATAACTTTTAAAAGAAATATATTGTTTACAAAATTTAGCTTTAAAACTTACACTTTTATAACATAGATATAGATCTATAGATAATAGATTTTTTTTAAAGTCATTTTTTAAATAAATCTTACAGAAATATAATCAATTAAGAGTTTTTAATCGGATAAAGTAAACCAATACATAAACTCATAAGACGACACACATTTTATTGCACATCTTTCAATGTAAAAACCCATTGTATATTTACAATTTTCATCTGAACAATCAACTCTAATTTTACAAGAAATATATAACATTCTCATTAAATAATACAGTTTAATACTAACTTCATATCATCTATTTCATATTGTTTAATTTATTATGTACATATTTTGCATGTCAATTTCGTGGTTCAGCTACATTAAATGTCCCAGGATGTGGAGGAATGTAAATATTTTGAGATTAAATCCAGACTGAAAATTAAATTAATTATTCATACATTTATTGAACACTTACTTTTGCTCTTATTACATTTTTAAACTTAGCCTAAAAATAATATTGTTCCTAATGAAAATATATTTGTTCAGGTCCACCATCTCAATAAAATACGTGTATCACAATTTCAAATTCTAAAACCAAATACAATTTTATTTTTAAAATAGACACACACAGAGAAGAAATTCAAGCTCCATTAATGTGGTCTAAACGCGCATTTCAATTGTTTGCTTTAAATAAATATTATGAAGGTTGCTATAACGTTTTAAAAAAATTCGATTTACATTTATTTGATTTTACTGAAACTGTATTTAAATAAGTATTTTGCCGTCTTCTTTCAAATGTTAAGAAACTAAAAAATACATCCCTTCCTCCACGTTCCATATGCTCACTTTACTAAAGTCTGTGATAATTTAAACTATCTAAGTATTGTAAAAAAAAATATCTTACTGTTAATTAATTTGCGGAGCGTTATTCTTTGGATAATTGTACTTAAATTATTTTTAAAATATTATTAGCAACATAATTTTTTTCTTCAATCGGCAAGTTATTGCTTTGGAAACATAATCCATTTAATGAAGCATCTCGGACCATCTCCTTCTCTGTACACTTGACAACAAAATATTGTTTTCTTTATCGGTATTACCAAATTTTTAAAATTGTATTTCCTTTTAAATCGATATTGTAAAATGTTATTTTCAAATAGTTAACGAAAAACAAAATTATGATTAGGATTTTTTCAATGTCAATGTATCATTATGACGATCATTATTATTTTTAAGTTTGCCAGGCGTTAAGACTTTATTTTCTATTTACTTATCACACAGGAAAGTATTTGATATATAGATCATCCAATTTTTAAATAGCTTTTTAAAAAATTTTTCGGAAAAAATAATACGACGTAACGTGTGTTTGATAAATTCTAAAAATAATTCCTGCAACATAATTAAGATTTGACACACTTTTCAATTGCATCCCTCAAATACTTAAAAATTTCTAATGCTTTTTTTCCATTGTGACAATGTTTTGTTTTGGTTTTTTTTCACTATTTTTTTGAAGTTAGCAATATCTTTACGAAACTCGTCAGCTTTAGTTTGATCTAGTACTGTGTAGCTCAAAGTGTTAGAAATCAGAAAACATATCAGAGAGTCAGAGCCGTATGTCCCCGCTAATGCCCACACCATGTGCGTCTCTCTTAGAATGCATTCATGACATGTACTTGCCTATCGTGAAATTACCAATTAGAACATATCACGCACATTCTTTTCAGATTTTTTATACCCTCAAAATTTAACTTTGACCACCCGATCTCCAAATAAAGCTCAACAATATTTTCCGTTTCCTCCTTTTCACGTCAGCTTCAAAGAACATCATATTAAAAAAAAATAATGACAACATTATTCAGGAAATATCACATATGAGGGAAACTTACCAAGCTCCATGTAAAATTTTAGCGTAGTGATCCATTTTCAATATTTGAAATAAAAGTAGGCTAAGTTAGCCTCTATGTATTAATGTAAATTTAAATTATTTTGCTTGCATTAAATTATTTATATTATAAGATGCCTATCTATTTAAAAGAAAATAGATTTAATTCACTAAAGATTATCATTTTTCAACCATTCTTTATATTCTTATTTTATTGGCATTTTTTTTCCCCAAGATTTACACAAATTCTTTTGAAAGTGTTAAAAATATGGCTAAATGTAAGACTACTATTTAAAAGAAAACAAAACTTTTCATATGTTGTTTTAAATACTCACCGTTTATCTAATTATAAAATATTGGTAAAAAAAATCTTTTAATTGCATTTTATAGGTCTTCAATTTATATTTCTGTACAAAATTTGCAAATAAATATAAATGTATTAAACACTTTTTGTTTTTTAAAGTGAACTTCCTTTTCTTAAATACGAATTTTGCAATAGCTTTATAGGCAATTCGGATTAAGTTAATTTTATGCAATCGACGCATTGTTTGCTCTTTTCTCTTGAGTGAGAATGAATCGTGCGAGAACAGAGGGAAATAAACTACATGATATAAATACATACAATGCCGGTTTAATGAAACGAAATCTAAAATATAATTCCACAGTAAAGTTTACAACAGGCAGATAAATGAATTCGTTCAATTTTTTTTTCCTGGATTTCGGGGGCATTGTTTACTTTTTTCTTAGGAGATTTCTATCTTGGTGTTATAAATCTAAGGTTCATTAAGAGTGTTAAAATAATAAGGAAAATATGCCTGTATTGTGACAAAACAGGTGTTGTGATACAACTTTTTGTGGTTATTTTTACGATGAATACATTTATATGAGATAAAGTTTTCGAGCGTTACTATAGTAGTCATGAGGTTCACGCAATTACAGCCATCTGCCTTCTTAAGGTAGGTTTTTATATCAGCCATTGTTTGGTTAGGTATATCGTGTACAATATAAATAACACTAGATACAATCTGTGATGTAGAATACGCCTAGGGAAGAGGATGACTTTTACGTGGTCCCCGAGATAAGTAGGATACGCGAAATACAAAACTAACCGCCCCCACCTGGAAGGTCGAAGTCCGGTTAGGGCTAGCTAGGGAGTTAGACGGATGATTACAGTCGCTGAACGGAACGTAGATGGAGACAACGATGGTGGAGTGTGCCCCTGTCGATGACGAAAACCATTGTATCAGTTGAGGGTCGGGTCATCCGAAACGACCTTTTCGTCCCCCTTTCCAGTTAGATCTGTGAATGGCATTGTATAGGGCCAAGAGGGCGAGTAAAATGCTAGAAGAAGTGCAATGAAGAACTTTTGGTCGGAAGTCAGCTCTGAGGAAACCTTCCCCTAAGGGGTCCCTTACCCAACATAATATGGTTAGCTAATGCGGTTGCTTGCACCCCCTGGGAGGGCTACAGTGATGTTTTCCCCTACCTTTCGACAGTCCTAGGTAATTAAATCCATAATCTGTACCGTGGTGGCGCCGCAGCAACGGCGGATAGAAGTAGGTCAAAACCACAACCTCCCTTGGGAGGTAACCCCTTTGAGAGGCAGGAGGTGATCTTCGAGTGGGGACCGGGTTGGGGATGCCCTCGTCAGTTAAACCATTTGGTGGATAGTTGGGAGCTGCCGAGAGCTTCCCCGAAGAGTTTTTGTAACTCAGGGCCATTGATGCCATCTCAAATGTAGAATACGCCATAGAGTTGCTCATTTATAGTGCAAAGAAAAGTGGGGAAATGACGGACACAGACTAAATCACACAGAAATAAAAAAAACAAGTAAGCGTCTTGTTTACATACAACTAAATTGAACGCCGCCGCACACCCCCCCAGCCCGGTCAATGAGCCGTGGTGAAATTATCAAACTCTGATCGGTCCAAGTCGATAAAAAGGTTGGGGACCGCTGCCTTAACTCAACAAAGGCATGCGAGTCTTAATAGAAAATTTTATTTACAATAAAACAGTTTATTTTCTTTTTTAAAAAAATGTTGTTTGTTGATCAGAAGAGTAGAATTGCAAGAAGAATTGATAGATGTAAAGACCCACAACATCCACACACAATAATTACATTAGCACATCTGCGAACTGTCTAGGGCGTAAAATGTAACGATAAAATGAGATGAGAACCTAATTTTAAAAATACTGTTAGTGCCATTGCGTGTGTCTACTTTGATTCAAGACCACTTTCAAGTGTAGGATGATCTAAATTAACATTATACTTGATTATGACTGGCATTGCTTTTTTTTTTTTTGTTGTTGTTTTTTTTTTGTTGTTGTTTTTTTATTTTTATCGTGCAGATTTGTAAGAAATATTCAATGACAAGAATGAGGAAAAACGTTTTTAATAAGAGTGGCAACTACCAAAATAAACATTTAATCTCGATTGGAAGCACTTAACGCTAGACAAAAATAGTATTTACATTTTTTTTAAAAAACCGATTTTTATGTTTTACCCGAAAATAACCAAATTATAAATAATTCCCTAAATCTCGTTTTTTGTAGAGACAAAGAGAAGGAGAGAGGGTGATAGTGTGTGTGTGTGTGTGTGTGTGTGAGAGAGAGAGAGAGAGAGAGAGAGAGAGAGAGAAAAAAAACATTTAATGTCAATACCATATTTCCACATTAAACTTCCTAGGATGACATTCAAATAATTGATAACAATGCGTTTTTAATTACTAGAATTTACACTAGACCATACAAAATGTATTTTTCTCCTTAAAAAATATATTTTTGTTTTATATATGTTTTTAAGGGAATAGACATAGATCAATCATACATTTACTTGTAAAGTTACCTAATGCCCATAAATAAATAAAAATGGGGCGAGGATTGAAAAGAAGGTGGCCTGCGTGATAGAATTTGAAATCAAATGTATTATTGAAAAACGGAAATAAACAAAAAGTTTCACCCTTGGTGAAGCAGCAATATATTAGCTATGGTAATCCATTTGTAAATATGACAAATTTTTTTCTGAAAGGGACAAAATGGAAAAAATATTTATAAAATTATTCTCTTTCCCCTTTAACGGTCTAGGTAACGGTCTTGAAACCTGTTGGTTGACACCCCAAGGATTTTCTACGGATTCACCAACTTATGAGATAAACTTTTAAAAAAAAATCCATTATAATACAATCTATATATTTATATATAATTCACCCAAGTGAGTATGAGCAAATAAGCATGACGAATGGCCAAGCAGTTCATGGTTTGGCGATCGCAGGTGGTGGAGAGAGAAGCCACAATGGTTCTATCCTTTATTTACTTGCGATGTTCCTTCGTAAGATAACATGTGAATTGCAGTTTTGGGATTATCACGTCCGTCTTAACATTGGAAACTCCTGGGTTCAGGCCCCAGCAAAGTAATTATTTTTTATCTTTTAAAAATATGTGTTGGTGTTGTATTCTTTTCCCCCTTTTTTGCGAACATGGTTTACCAACTGTCAGGGATATGAGAATCACTGTTTGTTAAAGTTATATTTTGCCTGGTCGCAAGCTCATGTGGTTGATGTTTGGTGAGCGAGAATCATGCGGGGAGTTGATCAGTCCATGCAAGGTCAGTCCAGGCCCACGGGTATATAACTCTGGTGTGTCTCGATGAAGGAGAGAAGTCGCTGGGTGACAAGTGAACACGAGGGATACCCGAGCTTTTAGGGTTGCCGTGTTGGTCTGCTGGACTGTACGGCGGGGCCTATGTTGTAACTAAGATACACGGAGATATGGTAGCGCTTGTGACAGTTGTACATAGGTGACATGTGGAGACTCATGTAAATAAAGATTGCTGTAAAAAGGGACTTGAGTTCAATTACTGTACGACAGTTGTTGGTGTGAGAGCCTTGGAACCTGCAACCCTAGACAACGATACCTGACACCAACCACTGTTTAATGTTGGCAAGCTAGGGTGGTGCAGGGTGGTGGGCAATTAGATAACCACAGTGCAAATGTCTCGAGACAAACAATTCGTTAGAGGTCCTCCCCCAACGACGTTTACTAGCGTTGTTAAAATGTTTCGTGCTGTTCTTTATGTCCGTTCTTTCCCCATTCTTTGCACTATCTATGAGCAGGTCTGTGGCGTATTAATGGTGGCTTGAGTTTATATGCTGTGAACATTGTGTTTGAATTGAATAATGAAATATATTTGTTATTGCAAGGGTAGTGGGAAACAAGAACTTTTATTATAGTATAAATACAAAGAATTGTTGAAAAGAGTAGTGAATACATTAGCTAACTTACTGGTAACTTTATAGAAAGGAAAAATACTTTTTCGCACTTTACGATAAAATTGGGGAATGTTTATCCAAGCTGCACAAGTAACGAAAAAAAATAAATCTTTGAAGAATTGCCATAATTCAGAAAATCTGCAGTGTGGTAGATAAATCTGAAAGAGAAGGAAATAACCATTTGAAAGAGTAACCTATTTGGAATATTGAATCACTTGAACATGTCACGCATCGTTACTTCCCTCAAAGAAGAAGAAACATCATCGACAAGAAATCCATTCTCTTCTCTTTTTCTTGTACCCAGTATTCTCGATATATTACAAAAGGAATTGTTTGCGGAATGGTTAATCTACGCGTAAATTGCATCCACAATTCTAGTTTAATGTATATCATTGATAACAAAATGTCACTATAATTGCCTTTCCATATGGGAAGAGTCCGTGCTCGAAATTACTTCATGCAATGTTTTGTTCCATTTGTGTATTTATATATCATCAAGTGAAATAAATTAGGGCTGGGAAAATTAACGATTTCTTCCTCCGTGAATCGTTAAAATCGTTATCAATTTAATATTGATGAAAATTATTGTAATCGATAAAAATTCTATTAAAATTAAAGAAAATAATTATAATAATTTTTTTCAATTTATTATTTGTTAAAATAATAAATAAAATAGCGCTGTTATTGATTAATTTAAAAATAATAGTTAACTTTTGAAAAATTAACAAATAATAATAAATCGATAATTTTGAATAAAGCTAAAAATAAGAAGTATGAAGTCATTAAACTGAAAATTTCAAGGGAAGTAATAAAAACAGGCAATTTACATTTTTTGAATGAAATATAAGTATTTCAATATAATGTCGATGAATTTAAATTTTGGTATTTTTAATTAAGTTAAAACAATGTTTAATTTTTTAATATCATTTTCCTTATAAAAAAGCTAATTTTAAAGTTTACACTTAAAAAATCTGTTGTTTTGTTTTCAAATGGAGACGTTTGTACGTAAAAAAGGAAACTATTGTTAATTACTAATAATTATTAATGTATTAAAAAATCGACGACATTATTTTAAACATCTTCTGTCACATTAATCGCTATTCACTCGATTAAAATAATTCTAATCCATAAAACATTTACCGATTAATCGAGAAATTAATCGATAATTTCCGCAACCCTAAAATAAAATAAAAGCCCCGATGTTAACTCTTAAAGTCCCAAGCCGTTGTAATGAGTCTCTTCCCGCTAACCGTAAAGCGTCGTAATCCGTTCCTATATATCACCCACTCTCGCTAGAAATGAGATCTCGGAAAAAAAAAACTCTTCAATGCTTAAAAATAATGTATTCAACTTCTGGCATTGTGGGCTGTTGCCCACGCTAGTGTTATCACTCGATGTTTTTTGGTAGTTTTAACGGTTTTTTTTTGTTTTTTTTTTAATACGTTTTCGCTATACTTTATTACTGAAATACAGGTAAATATTGTTTTAAGCTCTGCACGGTCTTTTGGATGCGTAAAATAACCATTCTTAGCCTAAAAAAGGAAGTCAGTATGACAATAGTATTATAAATGGATTTTTACGCAAATACTTTGATTTCATAACCGGTGGATCGTAATACGGGAAATCCTTACGGGACTAAGGTGGAAGTTTATAGAAAACCCTTATGCGACTTTAAGAGTTAATAATAAATAATAATTTATATATTTTGAACTTAAAAACTGCTCCCGCGTATTATTATAATTTATGTAGATGTGGATTTAATCAAATCAAAGCTAGTTTAAGATAATTGGTCCAGTCTATGAGACAAGGGAAATAACTCAATCATACACAAAAGTCAACTACCTGTATCGTTACTTCCCTTGATACGTTTTGTCTTTAATCGAAATTAACTATTAATTAATGATATTAATCGTTGACGTTTTAAAGTTAACGATTAAATTTAAATTAATCTTTACCGGCCCTAAAATAAATTAAATTAATGTTGAGAATGACATGACGTCTATGTTAGCATAAACTCGCCGCAAGATTTAGGCGGGTTAATGACACTAAGTTGCAAAATTTAGCAATAAATTAATTATTAAACAAAGTAGAAAAAATAAATTACAAACATATTTTCTTAGTTTTGTTAATTTGACGCGCCACTGCATGTAAATGACAATCAAACAAAAACAAATGTGGGGGGAGGGGGGATATCCTAATTTTTAAATATATTGTTATGTTAAACACACAAATATGCACCCTATTAGTGTATAAAATTAAGTACAGGATTGAAAATTTTAAATTATGTCTGAGAACGAGGGTCACTTGGTTTTCGTATCAAGGAATCACAAGCCCAAAAATTGTGTGAACTTGTGATCTAAGGAAATAAGTGAATTTTCGATCCCAGAAGTCCACTAATACCAACTAATTAATTATATTTTTAGGATACCACGTCCAGACAAAGTGAATAAAACAAAGTAATTGCTCAACCCTAAACAATGGCTCTCATTGCAGCTGTTACACGCTCCTGTACTTGTCTAAGATGTTTTTCTTTATCCTGAACAACAGGGTGCAATAGGACACCAAGACAAGACAAATGGATAAAAGAAATAAATTGCTTTTAACACAAAACAATAGCTTTCAGCGCAGCTGTTACACGATTCTAAACACAACTAAGATGCGTTTGTTTGTCCAGAAGTAGTGGTAGTCCGCACTTAATCAAGTCAATACTTTTTTTTAACCATATCACAATAATGTTTTGAAATGAAACCAGTCTAATAAATTATAAAGCATGCGAAAGTTATTGTTAGCAAGATTTTGTTACGAAAATCTCTGTAATAAATAGCGACTGACAATTCACTCATAGTTTGACCTCTGTGAACTGGGTAAATTCGAAGTAGATTCTGAGTATAGAACGTTTCGTATTCTTTAAATTATTTTCATTATTATTTTATAAAATTGTTCGGTTGAAAAATGTTTCAATGTTATGAGTTTGATAATCATTCATAAAAAATGGTGACCAAGACCCCCCCCCCCCTTTCTTCGATGTCTAATGTGTGGAATCAGAACCTGTTCAAAATATCTGTCCATGTTCATTTAATGCTTAGACACTTGACATCGTCGTGCCCATTACTCCTTACCAACCGAATGTTTCTTTCAAATATTACACTGCTGAGCCTTTGGGATAATAATACATACTATAAATATATATATATGTAATAAAAAAACTTATTCGGTGTTTTATGTTTATCTATGTATGTTTGTATGTTTCACTTTTCAACTCTCTGTTACACAATCAAGGAAAAACCAAACAATGGACATGGACCAAATTTGTCAGGACAGTTCCTTTTAACCAGCAGATGGTTTTAGTTTTCCCTATGAACTGAAAGACTTACATTTAAAATTCAGAAAATGTAGAGACAAAGAAGAAAGATTAAATCCCATATTGAACAACCTTAAAAGTTCTAAACGAGTTATTTTGATGCAGTATTTTTTAAAAGACTTAATCTTAAATATTCATATTACGTTGCGTACATTTATTTTATTGGTGCTATTGGCCTATTAGATTCGGGAAGTGCCAAAGCTACGTATCTGATTTCGCAGTTTAAAAAGTGTATTGTTACAATTGTGTTAGGACGATATGACATCAATATATAAACTTTTTGAGTGACGAAGGTGGAAGAGAATTACATAACAAAATAAAATGTATTATGTGAAATCGGGATCCAACAAAAAATTGCATCCCTATTTAAAAAGTATCTTTTTTGCCTGAGATTCGTCAATTTAAATACCATTTAATTATACAGAAAGAGAGAGAGATAAAAATAAATGTCATTTCCATATTTAACTACCTGTAGGGACGTTCAAGATAATTCATTTTGGAGCATTATTTGATAACCTGACTTTATATTGAAAACTAGGTTGTGCTGGGGCGCCATGGTGCCTACCGCGCACACTTTTTAGCGCATTTTCGAGAAATCGAATGCTCCATTGCACCCGTTTTGTCCGTCTGTCCGTCTGTCATCACCCTAGATCTCAGCAACCATAAGTCCGAGACCCATGATGTTTATATGTTTCTTGTATGTCCTGACCTGCCATTTGTTTATCAACACTCAGTTACTCGATCCGTTAAAAAACCCCGTTAAAACTACCAAAAAACATTGCGAATCGAGAGATAACACTGGCGCAGGCAACGGCCGCCATTGCCGGAAGTCGAATACATCGTTTTTCAAGCATTGAAGTGTTAAAGTTATTGGTTAGTGGTGCGAAAGCGTGCAAAAGAATTAGGTTTTTTTGTTGACGTCATTGGAATATGTGTACAAGTTTAGAGAGTTTTACGTCATCATTTGTGGTGACTTCAATCAAGATCTTAGCGGCCCAGGGGCAGAAATTGAAAACTTTTTCGAAACAAGCTTCAACATTCAAATACTTTCAACAAGATTGGCAACCACGATCTATCAAACAACAATTGATGGAGTATTTGGGCGATTCGCTGATTACAATTTAGAATGTTTCATTTATGAGTCCTATTTCAGTGACCACAAACCACTTGTAGTTAGATTAAAGAGAAAATAAAAAATTTTAAAATGTAAAGAAATGACTTTTAAATAATTTTTTTTAGGTATATTCATTACACAAGAAAATTCATAAAAATATTTCTAAAATCTAAACACAATTACTGATAACTACATAATGCTGATATCTAACATAAGTACTGATACATAATACGAAAATGCGCTAACACGTCCTGAGTCCAAAAAGGGACCAGGCTTAACATGATTTTCTTTTTATAAATAGACGAGCAAGTCTTTTGGGGGGGGGGGGAGGGGGAACCCGGCCTTATAATTTCTTCATTATCCAGAAACAAATAGTAGTGTTAGTGGAGAGAGTAGAATAACATAACAAAATAAAATGTATTATGTGAAAGCGGGATCCAACAAAAAATTGCATCCCTATTTAAAAAGTATCTTATTGAAATTTGTCAATTTAAATAACATTTAATTATACAGAAAGAGAGAGATAAAATAAATGTCATTTCCATATTTAACTACCTGTAGGGACGTTCAAGATAATTCATTTCGGAGCATTATTTGATAACCTGAATTTATATTGAAAACTAGGTTGTGCTGGGGCGCCATGGTGCCTACCGCGCACACTTTTTTTTTTCAAAAGCCCACATATTTGTGGGTTATATTCCAAAGTATATAATCGGAAAAAACTATTAACGGCTCTTTTTACATCGTTCCCTTTTCCAAAAAGTCCCTATTCTTGAAACTACTTTGGTTATTGCCGTGTCAATTGTGGCTACTACTAGCTAATCTTTTCAAGGGAATTCTTTTTTTCAAAAGGCCAGGTATTTTAGAAGAATGTTATTGCATGCTTTCGAATCAGTGTTCTTTTACATCGTTTCCCTTTCCAAAATTAAAATATAAGCTCAAACAATGACGTCATGTATAATATTTTACGGCGAGAAACACCACACGCTCTGTTAATCTCGAAACCAAAATGATACCTCGATAATCAAAAAACACAGTAAAATGTGTTTAATTCTTTTAATGAACTTACTCTTTATGAAGTCTTTGATTTAATTTTAAATAAATCTAAGCTGTACATGCAAAATACAATACATGTATATAGATATATTTTAAAGAAAAAGATTTGAAAAAGGACATATATCTTTCACTTTCTTTGAGTATTGAAAAAATATTTTAGCTATAATTTAAAATTTTAGTCTGTCTATGAAACATTCTTGTCTTTTGACAATATGAGCAAAATCTGTAGTAAACCTCTAGTAATTTTAAACACTTTTTTAAAAAAATATTGTTGGTTCTAATACCAACCTGGAAAACAAACCAAAAAGTAGAATTCACTTTTGGCAGAGAAGGACTTCATATTGATTTATTATCAATCGACTAATTGGCCATTTATTTAATATTTTAAAATGTATCTGTAATCACATTTCAGCTTAAAAACTACAATGACAAAATATTTGTTAAAAATTCATTGATGAGGAAATTTAGTATATTACTTACAGTTTTATATTTACGTAGTCGAAGTGAAAGAAGCGAAGACGATCCTCCGAATACGAGTCCCAAATTATTTTGTGTTTTATCACATAAAACTGCTCAGTTTCTTACGGAAACGTCTTGGTTATAGACATTATATTATTTGTTAATCAATAAATATTTCAGGTATTTCATATTTATAAAAAGTTTCGAGCCGCTTCAATAAATATTGCTCCCGTTGTTTTACCTTTAGCGCAACTGGCGTAACAGTCACCAACAGAACGTGTTTCGGCAGCTATTTCCAAATGACGTTTGACAAATACAGCATTTAGTATTTGACGACTGGTTATCGGACAAAAAGTAACATGGGCTGTGTTCTATCATTAAATAAAATACTTAGATGTACTCTACTTCTTCTTAATAGTGTAAAATAAAATGGAACCGAGGTTCGTAGGATTGCCGAAGCAAAGTTTTCTTTCTGTTGGTCGCAGTTTCACAACCGAAGCTTGAATTTAATTAAGTAAAAGTAAACTGATCCTTGTAACAAATATTACAACTAATGTGTAAATACTAATCTGTTTATAGTTTTGTTTTCTTATTTAAGTTCACTAGATTATTGCAAGGAAAAAAATCATGGACGCTTTTTTTGCATGAAGCACTCAATAAAAATTCGGTACAAAATTCGGTAGCCTTAAAGCTGAAAAACTATCACTTAACATCTTCTTGTTTGCACGTGTGCGGCAGGAAAATGAAAAGTTTTAATGTTGCTATAAAACTAAGTGAATGGAGACAACGAAAAGAAAAGTACAGAAGATAGAACAGAAGCTTTGAGTTGTAATTGTAGTGCACAAACCAACGGTTTAGGCTTTGAATTCACTTCTGAGTGTTAAGACACTTCAGAGGTTTCAGAATTATAGTACGTGGCTGCAGCTCAAGTTAAAATATAAAAAATGAAAGGTATGAATTTACATTTGAATAAGTTTTTCAAAATGTTAATAGTATAAACAATTTTTTAAAATCTACATAGAATACGCAGCCCTTCAAACCAGCTGTTTTGAAAAGGTGTACATCAACAAATTATTCAGTCCTTGACGCTTGATCAATGACTAAAAAGTTAACTTCATTTTATCATGAAATTTTTTAATATAAACAGGATAGAACATAAAAATAGAGTGAAACATGCACAAGTAGATCTATATTTAAAAAACCACAAACTTATCTATGCAGTAAGTTAGATATTTTGTGCAGCTCTTATTTAGTACATGTAGTACTATATATTGACAGCATGGAAAGAATTGAGAAAGCGATACCTTTACGTTAAAACGTTTCCTTGTGTCACTCCAATTAGGGTATTGCTCAAAGTAAATAACTTTCAAATCAAATGAATATTGTTAACACATTTTAAAAAAAATTAAACCATTGGGTAAAACCAGGAATAAAATAAATAGAATTATTTCTACTTATTGAATATTGAATAAATTTACTTTTATTATACAACTATTGACCCTGAGAAGAAGATTAAAGTTTTACCACTTGTAACTAGACAATGTTTTGAAAAAGGAACTATAAAAATTAGCTGTAAAAAATGTTTGCGATCATTTTCAAAGAAAATTACACATAAAATATTAAAATAATGCGGTTTAATTACATGTTTTATGTATATACGAGCAACAAAGCCCGTCCTAGGCTGTTCCGCTTTCATTTCGGTGGTATGTTGTCTAGAAATTACAGTTGTGATTAGCTGGAGTGACACACTTCAAGATAAGAACACTCAATGATGACAAAATTACTGAACCAAAAATAATTCATTTTGAAAGATCACGTAAATGTGTTAAATATGGAAATGATATTAAATTTTTCTTCGCTAGTGATTGGCTGTAGGAGTATGTAGGAGATTGAGAGACCAATCGCTATCGTGGACCACACATCCTTTTTTGATATAGGATAGCCCGAAATCGGGCACGTTGGGAAATAGCCGGCCTTTTCGCGAAATGGCTAGGGTCGATTGGCCAAAGCCCAAAGAAAGAAGTCATGAACAGTTTCTAGGATGACAAGTAATTGACTGTTAATTACTAATGATACAAAACATTTACAAAAGTGAAAATCATAAAGCATAGTTAACTAATTCTTTGTATGATAACTTTTTACTAAAGGAGCTTTATGAACTTGGTCACAATTCAATGATTGGGAAGACGCGACGGTTCGTAAGGAGTTTTCTTCTAGTATTCTAGTATTTCTCATGCACATTTGAAAACTGTTTCTGGAATACAGTTGTTTCAGAACAGAAGACTCTTTTCCTAGCTTGAAGAGGCAATCCGCAAATGCAAGAAGGCTTAATGATTCATCGCGACCTCTGTCAACATATAATCTAAGCCATATGTTTTGATTCATTCGTGTACATCCAAGTCGATACTATATCCTAAACGTCTAGGTTGGCCCGTACGACGTAACCTTGGTTTTGAACATGCCTCGGGTTTTCCGTTTACCAGTTTTAGTTCAGGCAACATGTTCTTAAATTAAGTTCATTAACACTTTGGTTTGCTAATACTTTCACATTGTCTGATTAAAGCACGCTTGAATCACTTATGGTGATGTAGACATCAAGTAAGCAAACTTCTTCTGCTGTTTCTCTTTTAAAAGGACGCAATTAAACAAACTTAGTTAAATGATCCTGATAGATAAATATAACTTGTACTCGCCCTCAAGACTACTTTGCATGTCTATCACATCCAGCTGGCATTACGAGTTAAATTCGTAAAAGAACAAAGATTTAGAGACTAGAAATATCTTAGGATTACATAATTTGATCTGGCATGGCTTGCCAGAGCGAAGTTAGAACGTAATGACTTCCTTGGTGAAATTTTTTGTACTTACTTTGTATCTCCTGTTTCATCCGTGTGCGACCTCCATGTCCAATTCTCAAGTGAGTTTCGTGCCGTATTTCTAACAGATCTGAATGCTAATAGTACAAGATAACGCTATTGTTTTCTGTTACGGGCACAGTAAGTCTTTCTTTTCCGCAAAATTAAAGAAAATCATATTTTTTAGACGACGATAATCAACATTTTTTTTTTACTTTGCTTTAGCCGCTATATATTATGCTTTACGTGCCCTATGACGTATTCTTTCAACCGAAAACATTCAATGAGAAGTTATAAATACGCGTAATACAGTGCTCACAACGAAAACAATGTGTTACAGTACAATAATTAGAACTAGCCAAAATGGTTGGACCTTCTCAGAAAAGGACAGACTAACGTAGTAGTATCGCCTCAGCGTGGCACCAGAGGCGACAGACGTGCCACTAACCAGGCATTCTTCCACAACCACATTTGGGCTTTGTCCAAGGATACCCAGCCATTTCCCAAACAGTAATAATTATTTCGGTCTTTGGCCGAAGTGCGTATTGGCCGGCCAATCAGTGAAATGGCCGAACTTTGGGTTATATATATA
>MUZC01000032.1:604845-634853 GCA_002072015.1 Radix auricularia | reverse complement strand
ACCTTAGTAATAATTGTGAGCAAATACCCCGAGCTGAACTTAGTAAGAGGTGGCAAATTTATTATGTTTAATAAGCTTCTAATAATGAGAAGTTTAAAAGAAGATTGAGCTTTTATCAAAATAAAAGAAAAAGCAACAAAAAAATTAAAAATTAAAAATTAAAAAAAAAAAATAAAAATTAAAAATAAAAAAATAAAAGAACTGTACTAAAATATGCAATCATTTCTATTTCCTAAACCTCAAAAGCCTTATTGGAAAAAAAAAAATTATTCTTATACTAATCCTAATAAAGAAAATATTTTTAAAAAAGCTGTTTCTATTGAAATAGCGAAAATTCTTTTACGGTATCAATCTCAATCATGAGAGGTAAATACCTTGTTTGTTTATAAGCATTTCAAGTAAATACTTAAAATTAAATTTTATACAATGAAAAAACAAAGAAATGTAAGAACTATATTAAAATATGTGAACGTCTCTAATGTCAAAACCTCTAAATCCGAATTGGATGTAAATTCTTCCTATACTAATGCTTCTGAAATAAAGCAAGAGGTTAAGAAAGTTTATGAAATTGAAAGTGATATGCTGGCGTTTAAAAATGATTCAAATTTGTTAGCCGCTCAAATTTCAGAGTACAAATTTGCTGTATCCGCTAAATTCCAAAAATCAATAAAATTTCAAAAGCATATATGGACTTAATTGATTTTTTTAAAAATGTCCCATTATAATAAAATGCTTTGTTTCCATGTTATCTGTGCTAACAAACCTTTATCAATTTTTTCTGCATTCTAAAAATCAATCAAAATTAATAATGCAAAGTAAAAAGTTCAATCGAGAAACATGCCATGATAGCCAACATTGAGTGCAATGCGTGTAAACAAAAGCAAAAAAAATTTTTTTTAAATACATTATTGAATTCAAAAGGAATTGATCACTAACAGATCGCTTCATTACCTAAACTACATTCTCAAATGTGATTAAATATCGCATTAATAAGTTACCGCCGTACCATTATAAAAATTGTCACTTAATTTATCTAATTTTAAACTGTTTATTTTTAACATCTTTTCTTTCAGTCATTCATGCCGCTTACTTAGTTATCATGTCGTGTGTGGTTGCTAGCCAAACTGCTCCGGGTTCTATGGCGCCAACGATCGACAACCCTTGCATGATTGACCCAACAGTTGAACCAACGTTGCCACCGACGATGGACTTACTGGATTCTGCCGTCAACGCAACCAATGCCGCTGTTGTCGCCATTGTTACTCTCTTGGATAAAATTGTAAGATTTTTAAAAAGATAATATTATTTTATAAATAACTAATTTTTACAAAATCATCCTAGTCAACCACGGTTTTTTTTAAAAAAAGGAATGAAATTGTGTAAAAAAAAATAGCGTTTTTCAGTGAATGAATTTGTGTTTGCAGCATTAATCTTCATCGCTAAGTTCTGCCTTTTCATGGCCACAAAATGAAAACCCTAGAGGTAGAGTACTTAATCCACATTGTCGTCAAATTTAAACTACCCAGTGGACATTTAACATATGGTTTAGACCAAACGACTGTAAACTGTTATTAGGTCCCTATTTTTCAAAGCCTAAAAAATGTAAATGCTGTTATCGAAGAAACAAAAACTAAATTAACATTTGATTATCTAAAATTGCGCAAATTCTGACTTAAGTACTTTTAGCACTAAGCTCTTCAAATGTTTTGGTATAAATTTTTCAAATTATAAAATGTATGTTAACATTATTATTATATATTTTTGGAATAAAATCGCTTATGTGTCGAATACAACATCTTGTTTTCTTAGGGACATGAAAAAAGGAAAAATAATTTTGAGGGTTTGCACTACCGAGGGTGCATATTATATAATCAAAATGTGTAAACCTCGTTCTGTAAAACAGGAAATATAGAAAACTTAAATAGTTAACTGTATGAATAAATAATCTTTCTTGTGGGAAATATTTCTTTATAATATTTTTTAAAGAGACATAAAATGTTAAAATACAAACAAAAAGAGATTCTTTTCTTTTTAAAATATTATAAATCTTTGGTCATTTTTGTAGTTGGCTTCTATAGTTTATAACATAAAATGCAGTTTCTTTTTATGAAGCTTTGAGTTAGTGTCCGAAAAAAAAATCACAATGCCATGAGATTTACATGTGTTTGGTCATTTTTAAACAATTCTTTTTATTTTCAACAGAAAAACGATTCTGTGCTGGCCCCCTATGAGTATAACTACAGCATTCAGCAAAGCTTAGACGGACTTCCTATTGCACATGAAGCCACTAATGTCAGCGTCTCTAAAGTAAGTCGTCTATTTATAATTAGGGGATCACTCCACAAGATAGTTTTCTTTTAACGTAATATCCCTTGGGCAAAAAACGCGTTTATAGATTTGTAATGTCTGGCCAGTCTGTTTGAGCTTTTAACAGTTACTCCTCCTGAACCATACCAGATAGACTTTTCGGGTCTTTTGCAAATACGTTATGGAGTTCCAAGAAGTGTGCACGACCCAAAACAATTACTGTTAAGGTTCACTGGATTTTCTAGAAAATAAAAAAAGAAGAAAAAACACGAAATAAATACGTATTTTACCAATTTCTCGACAACCATAACATCTTTTGGGTTGAAACAAACGCTAAACGGTAGCTAATAATATTTAGAACTAGCTAATTACCCGCGCTTTGCAGCGATAATTTAAGATTTCAGTTAGCGTTTAGAACCGGTTAATACTAATTCAATATCCCTTTGATTTCAAACTTAATCATGATGGATACGCTTAATATATTAACTTAACCGTCTTCGAACAGACGTTAGAAGTTCATTACCCTAATTGGAAATTTTATTATTTTTTAAAACCACATTTGGTAAATAATTTATCCGTTTACTAAATAGACACTTTTTAAATAAAATTTTATATAACTAATGTTAAAAATGACATACGGCTCTTCAGCCCTAAAATGTGTTTTTACTATAAAACTTATTTTTTAAAAACTAAAATTTGGGTTGGGGTCCCTATTGGTGCAAATGTGTAAAGTTCAAAACAACATCTTATTTTTATTTGGATCATGATGAATATATTGGTTAATCAGAATTTGATTTTAAAAATCGAGTATTAACGCATGGTTAAATGTTTTAAACATTAACGAATAAGAGATTAGAGGTCAAGGGCTACTAAAGATTGAAAAAATATAATTTTAATGATCAAAAGAATTTTAACATAGGCCTTCAAGTTTTTATCTTCCGAGTTTTGTAAAAATGCATTTACAGAGAATCCAACGTTATTTTATTTGTAATTTAGCAAACATACGGTGAAAAAACTGCAAACGAATGATAAGTTTGCCTGCTACCATCCCAAATATGCATGCGTCTACTTGTAGAGGATGTTGGAGAATTTGTTATTATTAACTTTTTATTTAAGAAAAAAATACATTAAGGTCCCCGGCTCCCAACGAGTGGCAATTTAAATATTTTGTCGCTTGTTACCAGTGTGGGTGTGTACTCGACAGTTTCCCTAAAGGTTAATGATAATGCTTCTTACTACATGGGAAATTGGAAAATTAGCGATGAGTCAGTTTTTCTATCAGAAAAAAATACAATAGGGCCCCAGGCTCCAAGTAAGTGATACTTTAAGTATTTTTTGCCGGTTATCATTGCGGGAGTGTACTAAACAACTTCCCAAATTTTCATGTTTCTACCTAAAAGTAAAATGGAAAAATAACAATTTTCAGTAAAGGGAAAAAAAAAACAATTTTTGGCCCCCGGCTCCCATGAAAGTTAGTTCTTTTTTTTTTTTAAATTTCCAATTATCTTGGCAAGAGGCTATTCAGCAACTTACTAAATTTTCATGCCTCTACCTACACGGAAAGTTGGAGAATATGGGATGAGTAAATTTTTAATATAAGAAAAACAAACTACATGTGGGCCCACCGGCCCCTAGTAAGTGATATTTAAATATTGTTTTCACCTGTTACCATCTTGGACGTGTACTGAATAACTACCCGGATTTTTATGTTTTTTACCTACATGGGAAATAGGAGAATTAGTGATTTTCAGTTTTTATAAAGCTCACATTGGGAAAAAAAACTTTATTTGGGCCTACGGCCCACAGGAAGTGATAATTTAATAATTATATTCATTTCTTACCATCGTGGAAGTATACTCAACAACTTCCCAAACTTTCATGTTTCTTCCTACGCGAGAAATAGGATAATTCGTGATTTTCATATTTTATACAGTCCATGTAAAGGGAAAAAACATTTTTGGGCCCCCGTCCAACATCAGTTTGAATTTTAAAATTATTTTCCGCAATATTTTGTCACAATAGGCTACTCAATAAATTTGAAAAGTTTCATGCTTCTACCTACCGGGGAAATCACAAATTTAGTGATGAGTGAGTTTTTATATAAGAAAAATACATTAGGGCCCCCGGCCCCAAGTTAAGTCAGAATTTAAATATTGTTTTCACCTGTTACTATCGTGGAATTGTACTGAACTACTACCCAAGTTTTCATGTTTTTACCTACACGGGAAATATGAGAATTAGTGATTTTCAGCTTTTATAAAGCTCATAATAGTAAAAAAAAATTATTTAGGCTCACGGCCCACAGGAAGTGATCATTTAAATATTATATTCATTTTTTATCATCGTGGAAGTGTACTCAACAACTTCCCAAAGATTCATGCTTCTGCCTGGAAATAGGATGAATAGTGATTTTCATATTTTATACAGTCCATGGAAGAGGGAAAAAACGTTTTGGGGCCCCCTGCCCCCAATAGCGTGATATTTCAAATTATTTTCCGCCAATTATATTTACAATAAGCTACTCAACAATTTTGCAAAGTTTCATGCACGGGAAATCGGAGAATTAGGGATAAGTCAGTTTTTATATAAGAGAAAATAAACTTGGGTCCCCGGCCCCAATAAGTGATACTTCAAAAAAAAAATTCATGTTACCATCGCGGGAGTGTACACAACAACGTCCCTACGTTTCATGTTCTACCTACACGGGAAAGTGGATAAGTAGCGATTTTCAGTATGTGAAAAGAAATATTTTGACCCCCGGGCCCCATTTATGTCATTTCTAAAAAAAATTAAACTTCATAAATGGTTGCGAGAGGCTACTCAACAATTCACCAAAGTGTCATGCTTCTATCTTCACGGAAAGTTTGAGAATTAGTGATGAGTCAGTATTTAATATAAGAAAAAAAAACATTTGGGCCCTCGGACCCCAGTAAAAGATAATTTAAATATTGTTTTCGCCTGTTACCATCGTAGAAGTATACTTAACAGCTAACCAAAGTTTTATGCTTTCACCTACACGCACAATAGGAGAATTAATCATTTTTTATATAGCTCATTTAGGAAAAAAGCAAAATAATGGGCCCCCTTACCCTAGGGGTGGTCATCTGGGGTTGAAACATAGCCTATGACCTTTTCCGGGTCAAACTGGGGTCCCATGCAAAATTTCAGCACCCTAGGTCCAACGGTGTGAAATGGTATTGGTAACAAACAAACTTTCAGCTTTATATATTAGATAATGTTGAAGAAGGATTTTTAAAATAATCTCCTTTGCTCGACTAGCGTAATTGTATCAGCGACTTGTAGATAGCAATAGTTGTGTTTAGTCAATATAGTCAATTTTTAATTATTTTATTTAATTATACGATGATATTAAACACCCCCAAAATGTATATGATGCAAGATGTAAGTTAAAAAAAAACATGTAGATTTTAAACTGGATAATGATACATATATATTTTTATTTAAATCTTGTGACATTGAAAAGGGAAATAAATTCGTAAAATTTTATTTAAAAACGAAACACGTTGATTTAAGGACCTGAGCCACGAAGGAGTTGACATTAGGCTACTCAGTGTATATGTCAAAGTTGTGGTCAAGAGCCTCTGCTTAACCCAGCATAAATAAGGAATAAACATTTCGGAACGTTCTCAAGTGATAATGACAAGACACATCCTAGTCAAGTGTTTGACCACTCTAACGAGGACAAGACGTGTCACATCCGAGTCAAGTGTTAGACCGCTCTGACGTGCTAGAAACGAGCCACATCCTAGGCAAGTTTTTGACCACTCTCAGGTGGTCAAGACAAGTCACATCTAAGTCAAGTGCTTGCCGCTAAGACGTGATAGGTGGAGTCACACCCTAGCCGCTCTCACGTGGTCAAGACAAGTCACATCCTAGTCAAGTATTTGACCGCTCTGAATTCTAGAAAAATATTACTTTTTTCAATTAAATCGTTACGGTACTTAAAGCCTTCCTTTGTAAACAGGGTCATTTCTCTCATCCATCTGGAATATACCTGTAAAAATTAAAAAATTGTATCTTACTTCTCATAAAAACTTAGTTATTTAAATCCATAATTACCTTACACGAATACTTGAAGCATTAGGTAATTGATTCTATTAATGTAATAAAGCCTTAAACAAGTATTGATTACATTATCAATGTCTAACCACACCCCTATTCACTTCTTTAGATGGCCGCACTACTGAAACAACACTACAACGACACGTCCATCCACGTCCTGTACCTTCAGGTAGCCATCGAAGAGCAGGTCCGATATGACAACGGGAAATACAACACCGAGCTCCAGAACATCCAGACATACCTCTACGCCTGCCTCTGCAGACCCAACATGCTGGTCAAGAGCCTAAAGGACAACGTCACCCAGTACTTGAACTCCAGCGTCGTTTACTTCAATTATTACGACATGAATGATGACAGACTTCGCAACATGCGTACCCTGAGGCTGATCAGCCAGGGTAAACTACTTCTGAACGTGCAAAGAACCAACTACGAGACGATGATAAATGTTACTTCAACCGTATGGTAATCATTTTTCTTTTCTGATTATAACCAATCTCATTTTTTATAAAATTACTTATGTACAAGGAGTATGTGATAAGAGATTTAAATATTGCTGTACTTAACCTAACCAAAATGCACTTAGAACGTCAGTATTTAAGAGATTTAAATATTGCAGTACTTAACCTAACCAAAACGAACTTAGAAGGTTAGAATTAAAATATGTCTGACATACTTTAGACTCAATAAGTTTAGAGTAATTTTATAAATCTAACTTTTGCAATTAGAGGTAGTTTATTTGAATAACATCATCTCTTTATTTGGGTGTCAACGTAACAATACAGAGTTAGTTTAAATCCGCTGAAATACATTTTCATTTTCGCAACTGTTTAATATTTGATTGCCAACCCTCCACATTACCCGCCTTTTATGTCCAACATATTTTGAAGTCTCTTATCACAAAATGCATGTATAAAAATGTATTCATTGTTTCCTGGCTCTATGTGACATTTGCCCAATTTATAGTCTTTGATAATACAACTAAACTGTGCGATTTTTTTCTGTACATAATTTTGAAGCCATAAAAATCATCAATGTGTCACTATTTAACACTCTACCGACTCTCCTATTGTACTATTTCTTTTCATGGGTGTTTTTAAAATCGGATATACTGTCCTTTAACTAGCAGTTGTTTAACTTTTGTTTAACCTATTTAGACATGGTTTATTTAACACACGCAATTACCGAGCTGAGTATTCAAGGGGGCGTTCCTTTTTCCTCCACTTCGAACAGTTGAAACGTTTTATCACCAGATACAATACTCATAAATTGTAAGGATATGATGGTTTATATATATATATATATTACGTTTTTACCGAATTGCTGCTCCGACGAATCTGGAATTGGGTAATTTTTTTTACAAATCTGGCTCTGGCTTGGTCTCCGACAGAATTTTACCTCATAAATACGTCATTATCATGATGTTTTGTTGCTGTTTAATTAATGTTAAGCGTAAAGTGTGAATCAATGTGTTTTATTTGCAGCATTGAAGGCCTTGGCAGTTGGAACGCCCACTTAGGTATCATTTCTTGTGTGGCTGCCACAATCTATAATCCATGTATGATGGACCCAACTGTTGAACCAACGTTACCATCGACGATAGACTTACTGAAGTCGGCCATCGACGCGGTTAATACCGCTTATATCTCCATCATAAATCTAATGGATAAATTTGTAAGATTTTTTTAAAGTCAACAACATTTTACCTGAGCCTAATAACGGGCACACAGAGCATGTTACTTTTTGCGTGAACCCCCTGATTGTGTCATCCAGGGTAGCCCACCACCACCGCACCCCCTTAGTGACGCCACTTAATATTGTACAAATTAGGGTTTGCATTGCAAGGACTTGTTTTCGTATCATTTCTGTTCGTCCACAAGTTTTGCCTTTCCATGGTCACAAAAAGTTTTCGTATTTTTTAATATCGTATGTATAATAATATTTTTATCATTTATTATACTTTTATCATTATAAATATGTTGTCATATTTTAGTTGGTGTCTAAAGTTTTTTATGACGTAACATATGTCGATTAGGTGTAGTATCATTAAAAAAATTAAAATGCGATCTGTCATGCGTGTGTTTACACATTTCTAAACAAAGCAATGAAATTCATTTTTACCACGTTTTTATTAAACTGCTGTCGGTCTTTTTTGTTTGTTTTTCTTTTTGTCAGTCCGCAAAATTTTTAATTAGCCAACGTAAATTTAGACCAGTTGTGACCATCCTAGAGATCTCAAAGTTCCACCACAGATAGATCTTGGATTACAGTGAATTGTATCGAAGCTCAGATCGATCGAATGTACCGTAGTTAAATTAATGCATTTTTAAGTTAATTTCTATATATCATATGTATCCGTCTGCTGTTGTTGACATTCATGTGCCGTGACATTCATGTGCCACATCCCCGTAGTATTAAAATGTTAAGCGGGCACTTGTTATATGTTTAGTATTAGAATATAAGAAAAAAGATTATTAAATACACATTTTTATTACTGGATTTTTAGTCATATTAAAACAAAGTACTTTAGCTTATAAGTTTTGAATTAGTTTCTTATTTTTAGTCCACTTAGAAAAAAAGCGTGATGTTTTCATAAACTTTGTCTTTTACCTCTATTTATTTCCAACAGAAAAACGATACTCAGCTAGTCGCCTGGGAGTACAATGAAATCGTTCAGGGAAACTTAACAGTGCCAGGACTTTCCATTGCACATGAAGCCACCAATGTCAGAGTCTCTAACGTAAGTCGTCTGTTTGTATCAGTTGTTGTCTTCATAAGATTTTTTTTTTCAAAGATAACAATGTCATGCCATAAGATATAATATATTAACTTTTTTGTGGTCAAACGTTGGATTTGTCAATTTAAAAAAAAAAAAAAAACTTCTAATGATTTCAAATAAATTGTTCATTTTAGGGTTTCAGATGTATAAAAATTGCAATAAAAGTAACTTTAATGGATCGAATCACTCTCATAAATAATAATTTAAATCTTAAAATCCGTTCACCTACGCAATTTTCGGTGCTACAGTTCCACTTTTAAAATTCGCCCTGACTAAACTCGCAAAAGACACTATTTTTCCTTGCTACATACAACTAACCTGTGCGCTGAAAAAATAAAGATATGTGACTGGAACAGACATTTATATAATAAGGCCTTTCGTGGTTAACCGGGTACCTCTTGCCGTGCGATTACTCGGATGGTAAAATTGCGCTCGGGTACCCGTGCAAATCTATCTTCATTGTCTATATTGACAGACGTAATATTAAAGCTCAGATACGGCTTTTTTCTGCTAACATTGCGGATTGCGAAACAATTTATCAATTCAAATTTACTGTTTGAAAAATATATTTTGAAGTACACATAAGGAGAAATGTCTGTCAGCTTGAAATTTCTGTAAACTGTATAAAATACTCTCCAACAAACTACACTTTGGTATACATCATTTTCTCTAAACATGAAACAAAAATTGAAAACACAAAAAGGCGTTTGTTCTTTGAATAAATCATAATAAGAAAAACAAATCTCCTCTGCCAAAAATAAGAATAGACTGCATAGAGATTAAAAAAAGGCTGTGTTTGTCGTTAATAAAAGGACCCCTGCTTTGACACCAATTTTGCTTTGAAATACGCTGACAATGAGTTACCGATTTAGACTAGCCAATTTTGTTTTTAATACAATCCTCTTCTCCCTCACTCATGTAGCTTTTAATCTTTCCGTTCGCTTGTGTTTCTTGTCTTTATTAACATTAGTTTGCCTAGCCTAAAACTGATATTAAAATACACCCAAAGTTGTCAGCTTTTAAAGTTAATAAATTAAATAACTACTAACAGTGTACATGTTTGTTTTTTTATTTGTTACCAATTTTATAATTCGACTAAACCAAAAAGCTCAGCCAAAAGTCGAATTTTCACGTTTATGGAAAAAATAGATTAACTTTATAGTATGTCTATTGGATATATTATATAAGCATTTACTATTCTTAGAATTTAATTTTTTTCCTAATTAATAATGGAAACAGCATTCTAGCATACTTTACTAACAGCCTAGTTCTGAATATGTGAATATGTAACAAATTTAAAATCTGCCGTTGATTAAAAAACGTAATATGTTTCTCATCAATCTCGAGTATACTTGCAAAAATTTATAACAAATTATTATCTCACTTCCCAAAACAACGTATTTATATAAATCCATAATCACCTGACAAGAATACTTAAAGTTATAGGTAATTCCTTAATTTAATAAACACAAACAACTTTGCGCTAACATTATCAATGTCTAGCCCCATCACTATTCACTTCTTCAGATGGCCGCAATACTGCAACAACACTTCAACGAGACGTCTAAACACATCCTGTACCTGCAGTTCGCCATCGACGAGCAGGTCGAGTTTGAAAATGGGAAATACAAGGCAGAGCTCCAGAACATCCAGACCTACCTCTACGCCTGCCTCTGCAAGGCCAACATGCTGGTCAAGAGCCTAAAGGTCAACGTCACACAGTACTTGAACTCGAGCGTCGTACCCTTCCATTTTAAAGACATCCTTGTTATCAAAATTCGCTACATGCGTAACCTGAGGCTGATCAACCTGGGTAAAATACTCATGAACGTGCAGAGAGCCAACTACGAGGCACTGATAAATGCTACGTCAAACGTATGGTAATCGTTTGCTTTTTTTCGATTAAAACTAGTGCAACGATTATTTAATTGATTAATCATATATATTTTAATCGATTAAAAATAATTTGATCGGTTGAAATTCGTTTCAAAGTAAAGAAATTATTCATATTTTTTTCCAATTTATTAATCTCTTTCTCTTTTCATATATCTTTTATGTAAACGACCATGTGCAAATGCGCATGACGAATGACCCCCGCAGGGGTCAAAGATCACAATGTGGAGTGGGACGACCAGAAAAAATAGGTGGGGTTGTGGCAACAATGCTTCTTGCGATGATCCTTCACAGAATAACATATAATTCGTATTGTAGTGGTTATCACGTCTGCCTTGCATGCCGAAAGTCCTGGAATCAATTCCCAGATGGAACAATTTTAAAACTAAATTTAATTTTTCTGCCTGTTTTTTCCCCATTTTTTAGAACATGACTAACTCTAGAATCGGAAAATCACAGTTTATGGTTTGCAAGGGATGGAAAAATAGGGTGTTAGGCAGGTAACAACAACCGCTGTGCACATGTCTCGAAGTTTATTCACTTTTTTTATTACTTCGTCCTGCTGTCCGTGTCCGTTCTGTCAACCCCTTCCCCAATTCTTAGCACTATCTATGATGCGCAAGTCTGCGGCGTATGCTACGCTGTGGGTCATCATGTATATCAGGCCAATTATAACCACTTCAGAAAGGTTTTGCAGGCTAGACAAAAAAGACCCTACTACCTAATGTAGAATACATGGGACAAAAATTGTCGATTGAAGCTGTCCTCTTTTATGCATCAAGTAAAGGAACTTGATAGGGGCGTCAAACCCCCACAAAACAGGAGACAAATTATAAGCACCCCATTTAAACCGCCCTATGCGGAGGCTACCCATCACATTTGTCTTCGACTGGCACGGCAGTGACGAAACACATCCCTAAATATGTACAGAAAGATGCTGCCCATGAGACAACTGAAAGTTTCGCTGGAAACAGGGATGCATATCCCAACTTGAGAGAATGAACTGCAGGATATGGTGCGTTTATTCTATACCTATTAAGCGAGCCAGCGAACGACGAAATATCGGGACCATGTGGGGATATGGCGTCGAAATACAATGCGGAGCTTGAAGCTATACACAAGACCCTGGAAAGTGTGCACAAAACACTGTAGTGGTTGGATCTAGAAGGTTTTGACACGGTAGAGTTTTGTGAATCGAGATCAGCTCTTGAGATCCTGAAAAGTAAGGAGTTTAGCAACCACTCAGTTGACGACATATTAGATGACCTAGGTAAGCTTGAAATTCTCGGGAGTACGATAACAGTGCAGTGCATCCCAAGCCACGTGAATGTTGACGACAATAAGAAAACAGACTCCCTTGTGTATACCGGGCAGCCTAGCCCCAAACAGACGTCCAAGTTACTTATCTCGGGGCAAAGACCTGGCTTTTGTACAACTTCAGAAATAAGTGGCACCAAGTAAGCTGACAATACGACTGCCAGGAGGGTATTCGCTAACATGACCCATCCCAAGTCGATCACACCATTGGTTGGAGTTGGAGTCGCAAAGGCCACAGTTTAGGGATTCAAATCCAAACAGAGCAATGTCCAATAAACTCATATTTTCGTTTGTTCAATCATTCGACCGTCAAATCGACGAGGACCACTCTAGTCATCCGATGGTTTCTGGGACTTGTTTTGCCTATGTGTGCGCAGATCGCTGACGAGCCCGATCCTGTCACGGAAGCTTCGGTAACAGAAAGGACATGTGACGAGTGGGTTGTCTCCTGGAGGGTTGACAGCACGGGCCTTTTGCGCTTGCCTCTTCCCTTCTGCGGCGTTGATCCTTTTTGCCCCGCATGTCCGGGCACCTTCGTGGATGTATTGACGCCAGGTGGACCGGTCCATTGCAGCTTCTTCCCACGTATCTGGGTTTATGGCAAATGTTTCGGAGAGGCTTAAATGTGTCTTTGAAGCGTTTCTTTTTTCCACAATAACAGGACTTGAACTGCCATCATTGTACCTAGTCTCTGAAAGAGAACTAAGTAAATGTGTTGTTCTTGACAAAATTTGGTGTATGAATACTTGATAGTTATTATTTAAATACTATAAAGCAGTGATTATAAAATCTCCAGCCCTTAGTGACAGCGGCCCCAATTATTTTTTTCGTATACTTTTAAGATTTCAATTCTCATTCTGTGACATGGTCTGAACAAATGTTGATAATATTTTTAACATAATCTTAATCGAAACGAAATTTGCTTTTCAAAAGTTACATCTTGATTTAATTGGGACAGGGGGTCTTTAATATCATTTTGTGTTTGCGTCTTTATCTTGATATATAAAAACGACAGCAAGTAAGTGTGTATGTATGTGCGTATGTGCGTGCGTGCGTGAGTGGGGGTGTGGGGATGTGTTTGGGTGGGTGGATGGATGTGTGCGTATATGTATGGATTGATGGATGGATGGATGGATGGGTGGGTGGGTGGATGGATGGAGTGATGGATGGATGCATGCATGCATGCATGTATGAAGATATGTATGTATGTATGTATATAGGTATGTCTGTAAGAAAAATATTAATTTCCACTCCAATTTTAACCATCTTGAGAAACATATCCATGATGAAACTGAATTTAAATGAATATGTTTTAGAAAATTGCATCTTGTCATTTTCCCCCTAAATTAGCTACATAAAAAATTAAGCGTTGTGTAATGAGAGAATAACTTTACTGGCCAAACTTAGTATATATAGACTTGAGATTAATAAAGGGCACTGAACTCCTAATGTCAATGCCCTCGGAACTGGGGGCTCCAAATGTATCTTTTTCATTAGACGTTAATTATTGTATTCCCCATTCAATTTTAAACGACATTGAGAAATATAGCTCAATCAAATCAAATTAACTCATGTTTTTCTTTTGTAAGCATTTTAAGTAGGGCTGTTATCGATTAATTAAATTTAATCGTTAACTTTACAAAAGTTACCGAATAATTAATCTATAATTCTGATTAATGCTAAAAATAAGATTTATGACGTCATTAAACTGAACAATTGAAGGGAAGTAACAAAACAGGCAATTGACATTTTTTACTTCAATATAAGTAGTTCAATATATTGTCAATGAATGTAAATTTTGTTACTGTATATAAATAAAAACAATGTTTATTTTTTATATCATTTTCCTTATAAAACAGATTATTTTAAAATTTGCTCTTTAAAAATATTTTTTTTTTCAATGGAGAAAATTGTAGGTAAGAAAGCAAATTATTGTTACTTTTAATAAATCGAATAATTGTATAAAAGTTACCGCATCAACTCACACGCTGTTTCGTACGTTAATATAAATTTAATCGAAAATGTTTACCATTAAACGAGAAATTATTTTTTATTATCCACAGCCCCACTTTTAAGTATTAATTTAAATATCTGTTTGCTATGAAGCTGGGACTTTTTTCCACACACACGCGAATCCTTCTGGTATAATTCTTTTTAAAACAGCTCACTAATTGCTACCTTTAAATTTAATCATTTTTACCAATGTTGTTAGCACGCACGACGAAACTGCTAGTCTATATATATATATATATATTATATATATAATAGCCCAGTGGTGTGGGTATGTTTGTAACGTAACGCGTAACGCAAGAGATGTACCACAGTCTACAGCAGTTAGTTTAGTTGAAAAATCGTGTTTTGATGAGCACTGTAAAAATATTTAATAGGATGACGTCATTGTTTGGTGTGCATCGGTGCGCAAAATACGGTGCGCAAAATACAACCCCTATTATTATTATTAAATAAATACTTTGCGTACATTTCATAAAGTTTAATAATTCGTATTTATCAAAAAAGGACAAGTTAGTTGGTCTTTAAAAAAAAGGTTGGCGCCGTAGGCGCCCAAAATAAGGGGGCGCCGCAGGCGCCACGGCGCCCGGCACAATCTATCAAAAAAGGACAAGTTAGTTGGTCTTTTAAAAAAAGGTTGGCGCCGTAGGCGCCCAAAAAACTGGGGCGCCGCAGGCGCCACGGCGCCTGGCACAATCTAGTATATATATATATATATATATATACATACATACATATATTTACAGGTGGAAAGTATTCAGGTGTGTTAGGGCTAGTGAATGGCTAAAGTCTGGCATAAGAACTGTTACCTGAGAGACAGATTGGTCGAAAAAGAAGCCCTGGGTTCACAGCGCTTTACTTAAAATTAGTAACGCACATAAATATAAATACGTTCATTGTAAAACATTTACATATGTCACATACAACATATAATAATAGTATTGAGGGTATAAGCTGTGTTTATTATGTAAAGAAATGTTTGATTGTTGCTTAATTAATTGTATAAGAGTTGTGTTTTCTCTGCAGCCTTGAAGACCCTAGTAGCTGGAATACTAACTTAGGTGTCATATCCTGCGTGAATCCCAATAACCATGCACAGATCTTTGGGGTGCCAACGATCCACAACCCATGTCAGACGAACCCAACGGTTGAACCAATGTTGCCCCCGACGATAGTCTTACTGAATTCGGCCGTTACTGCTTCCAGTGCTGCTATCATGTCCATCACGATTCTGATGGAAAAAATTGTAAGATTTTTTGAAAATAAACAACACTTAAGCAACAAATAAAGGTTATACAACAAATCAACCTACTTGGCCACGAGTTTAAAATGCCAATGCCGCTGTTACCCGCATCATTTCTCTCATGGATAAATTTTGTAAGATTTTTTTATTTTTTTGGAAGCCAACAACATTTTACCAACTAGCAAAGGTTTAAGAAAATTACATCTATTTGTCGCGGGTTTAAAAAGGGATTGAAAAAAAATTGTACGAATACGCGTTTGTGTTTTGAAAGTTTTTATCTTTTTGTCATTTGACTTCGTCGACAAGTTCTGCATTTCCATGGCCACTAAATGTTTTTATATTTTTAAAAATCATAACATGTCTATTATTATTTTAAATTATATCTTTGGATTTTTAAAAAAAGTACTTTCAAATATATATATATATTTTTAAAATAGGCTGTTTCCTTAGTAGATTGAAAAAGGGGAGTTTTTGGGTTTCTTCTACAGCAGGTAGCATTTATAAAGTAAATGTGTGGTCCTCGTTGTATAAAACTGGAAATATAGCAATATTTAATAGTTAACCGTATAAAGGTTTTGATAACAAAAAAATGTAGTTTCTATTTCTGGAACCTTGAGGAATTATAAGAAAAATTCACAACGCTATGAGTCTAGCAAGTGTTTGTAAATGCATAAAAAAACAAAAAATTCCTTTTATTTTTAAAAAGAAAAGCGATGGTCTGATAACCGCTTTGGAGTACAACAACAGCGTTCGGGAAAACTTATCTCTGCCTGGACTTTCCATTGCACATGAAGCCACCAATGTGAGCGCCTCCAACGTAAGTCGCCTGTTTGTTTTAGGTACTGTCTCTATTCCATGTTTTTCTTCTCCATAGTTAACGCCATCAGGACATAAGATACATACTGCTAACTTTAAAGAGGTCAAATTTTTGATATGTGAAAAAAAAATTACTCTTATGTTTCTATAAAATAAACATTTTACAGGTTTATTTATATAATAAAATCAATAAAAATGTAAATAGGTAAAAAATCAATCTAAAAAATAATAGATTAAGTCTTTCAAACTTTTAAACGTTTGTAATTTTAGTGCTGCAGTTCCGCTTTTAAAACTCGCCCTGACATGTCCAGCAATTCTCTTTTTCTTTTGTTATTGAAAGAATCTATTAACTTTATTTCTTTTTTATTTTGTGTATTATCTCGGCAGCAGTTGTTTCACATTTTTTTTCACTTTTCGCAATATTTAAAAAAAATAGTTTTGTTTTTTATGTGATATTAAATTTCTTACTTGATTTATTTTTATACGTCTTGAAAAAGTATACGTCTTTCGCTCAAATTAAGTAAGACATTTCTTTTTCATTTATCACAAAAAATAAGAATGATGATGTACTTTGATAAAAGATAAATAAACGATAAGGGAGTACATACATTATTTTCCTTCAAATATCGTTTTAAAAAATTACCAAATTTGTAATTCGTCTTTAACAAAGTAGATCGCCGAAAATAGTATGTTCACATTCCTTGAGAAACTAAAATTAACCATATAATAAGCATATTACTATTCCTAGAATTAATAACATTTCTTTCTTCATAATTGACACAGCACTCTAGTATTAAGAACTACATGTATTATATAGCCTAACGCTGAATATTGAAGGCAGACATAATTGTAAGGGATTCCAAAAAAGAATTACTTTTTTCCCAATATTTTTATCTTTACGTTAATCAAAATCTACCATCGCAAACACACGGAAATTTTTCACATCAATCTCGATTAGTCTGGAAACTTGTTTTTTTAAAAATGTATTGCTTCAAATAACAACTTATTTGTTTGAGTTCATAATTACCTTACAAGAGTACTAATAGCATTGGGTAGTCAAAATAATTGTTTAAAGACTGTAACAATTAGACCCATCTCTATTCACTTCTTCAGATGGTCGTTATACTAAAACAACACTTCAACGACACGTCCAAACACATCATGTACCTGCAGGTCGCCATCGAAGAACAGGTCGAGTATGACCAAGGAAAATACAAGACCGAGCTCCAGAACATCCATTCAGACTTATACTCCTGCCTTTGCAAGGCCAACATGCTGGTCAAGAGCCTCAGAGACAACGTCACCCAATACTTGGACTCCAACGTCGTGCCCTCCAATGTGAAAAACAAGAGTGACGACAAGAGGCGCTACAAACGTAATCTGATCATGATTAACCAGGGCAGACTACTCATGGAAGCGCAACAAGCCGACTACACCACTATGATAAATATTATGTCAAACACGGGGTAGTCGTTACCGTTGTCCGATTAAACGTCATCAAATTTTTTTTTATAAAACTAGATATTTGTTGTCAATAATTGTGTGTTAGGAGACCGATTGATCGGTCTAGATATAAATATAGTTGTATTTACCCAAAACGATGGGTGTTATTAAAAGGTGTCAAAAAATATTATATGCACTATTTTTAAACCTCAATTTCTTTTTATTTATTTTTTTTTTTGTGTGTGTGTGTGCCTTTATGGGTAGTTTATTTGAATATCATCATTTCTTTATTTAGAATTTCAACATAATAGCACAAAGTTAGTTTATACCCGTTAAAATACCTTTATGTTATCTTAGCTGTGGAATATTTAATTGTCAAACCTCCCAAGTACCTGCCGCTCATAGAAGGTATGAATCAAGAGATATTAATCAACCCTATAAGTTTAGTAGAACGGGACTAAATATTTTAAGAAGAGACTGAATTGTTGAGCAATCATACAAAGTAGAATCAAAAATGGGATTTTCAAAGTTAGCGCGAAAAGGTCGGGCGTTCGGTAGACTGAAATATTATTTTAATATAAATAAGATTATGTAGCTGGATCCAATATATNTATTTATTTATTTTGTATTTATTTTTATTATTATTTATTAATTTTATATATATGTATAGTTTTCTTTTTATTATTTTTTTTCGGGGGGGGGGGTTGCAGTAGATTTCTTTGACATTTAAATTATTGTAAACTGTCTCTGATAATTGCGTTGTCTTTATTGTTAGATATTGTTGTGATGGTTATGTGTTCTGCCGTAATTCACATTTATTACAATCAGAAAGTCCAAATAAAATTTATAATGTTATTTCAAAGTCTACATCGTTTTTAGTAGTTACCCTGAAGGATTGAAAAAACACACAATGAAAATCAGGCTTTTATTTGGGAGTCACCGTATATCCGGAATGCCGTATATATAGACCGGATATAAGGATTTCCGCCACTATCCGGAATTTCCAAATACCTCTGACAGATCAGGATATGATGCGAATATCAATTGTGATTTGATTTAATGAAGGTAAAAATAAAAATTTTGCTTGTCTCACGTGTTATGTATTACTCAGTCATATAATCTTAAAACTCTAGTCTATTGTGAATATTACAATTATACAAAATCAGTTAAGTAACAAAGTAAGATATATATTATATCATTAATGTATAACCAACCAAAAAAAAACAACTAATTAACAAGTGTTGATCATGACATCATTCATGTCAATGCAAATTATTGTGAATCAATTCATTTCAGTATTCGGCATCCTTCCATCTCGCGAGACGATGGTGCGCCACCGTTGGGTTGAGTCATTTTCTCAAGTGGCTGTGCTGTCCTATCCTTGAGTTTTTACACACGAGTTCTGTGCTTCCAAATGTTTTGGCCGTTCTCCTAGCTCTTCTGTCTGCCGCCTCCTCCATTCTTCGCTCCTCGGCTACTATGACATGACGCCTTCTTGCCTTGTAGATCGGTCGTCTGCTTACACTTCCAGTGACTTGTATGTATTTTGGATGCTTTTATATTGTCCTGTTTCCTGAAACAAGTTCACCATATAGGAGGTCCTTCGGGATGCGGCAGGGGCTCATTCTTTAAACATGTCCTAACCATCTCAGGCGTCTTTCACAAAGAATTGATAGCATGCTTTGGGTATAAGCATGCTTTAGGACTTCACTATTAGGCACTTTGTCTTGCCATTTAATACCAAGGATGCGACGATGGCATCTCAAATGGAAGCTATTAAGCTAGCGCTCTTGGGATGTATAAGTGGTCCATGTATCGCTACCATATAGTAGTGTACATTGAAACAGGCTCGATAGACGCACATTTTGGTTTTCTCAGTTATCTTGGTGTTTTGCCAGACCCGCTTATTTAGTTTAGCCATTGTGGCAGCTGCTTTGCCAATTCTGCTGTTTATTTCTTCTTCAATGGACAGTGTATTGGAGACCTTGGACCCCAAGTAGGTGAAGCTGTCCACAATCTCAAAGTTTTCATTATCGATATTTATGGTAGGAGGAGGTCGAGTGTCTTTGGCCATGATATTTGGCTTTTTCAAGCTGATTGCATACCAAACAAATTCTTTGCAGGCATTGGAAAAGCTTGACACGAGTTGTTGCAAACCAAATTCTGTGTGTGCTGTTAATGCCGCATAATCCGCAAATAGTAGCTCACGAATTAGGACATCTGTTGTTTTGGTCTTTTGCTCGGAGGCGGGCAGTGTTGAAAAGTCCTCCATCAGCTCTGGTGTGTAACCATATTCCCTCGCTGTTATCCTTGAATGCCTATCGAAGAAGTACAGAGAAGAATATTGCGAACAGTTTTGGTGCGAGTACACAAACTTGTTTAACTACGCTGCTGACTAGAAAGGCTTCTGACTTAGCTCCATCGAACTGCACTGTGCCTTGCATATTTTCATGGAATTGTCTGATGATGGCAAGTAGGTGAGGGGGACAGCTGATTTTTGCCAGTATTTGGAATAGCCCGTTGCAACTGACGAAATCAAAGGCTTTTGTGAGGTCCACAAAGGCAATGTATAGTGGCATCTGCTGCTCTCTGTAATTTTCCCGTCATATGGAGAACACCATGTCTATGGTAGACTGACCGGACTGGAAACCGCACTGAGATTCTGTATAAACACAGGAAGCTAGGCTCTGTAAGCGTGTTAGCTTGACACGGGCAAAGGCCATTCCTACAATACTAAGGATAAATTCCGCGATAATTATTGTAATCACTCATATCACCTTTATTTTTATATAGTGTCAACTATCTTGCCACTCTTTAGACCCTCTGGTGGTTTTCCATCATTCCCAGGCGCTTTTCTACAAGCTAGGCTGTCAATTGCTTTGCATTTCAATACGAGGAAAAATAAATAAATTAAAATCTTACAAGTACATATTTTACTTTACTACATACGATAACAAACAAACTAACTAGTATCAGATAAAAATTACACATTCTGAATTAAATAACAGCTTTGATTACACGATTTTATTTAAGTCACACTGTGTATATGTTTGACCAATCCGTCAAAACGTCTTAAGTAAAATTAAAACAACTTTTTATGGTCCTAGAGATCTCAAAAGCTTACCACAGGTAGATCTTGATGACAATGAATTGTATCGAAATTTCAGATCTATCAAATGTACATAATTAAGTTAATGAAGTTTTAGTTCATCATGTAGCATCTGTATCCATCTGCTATGGTTTACTTCCACATGATACAGAGTTCAGCCCAGCAAACGCTGACCACATTCCCCCGTGTTTAACAGCTCAGTAATACGCAACTAAATCCATAGCAGACGACTAAAAAAATGAATATACAATAACTTGACAACTAATAACTTAAAACGATATTATATAGTGCTCTAGGGTTGTTCTCTAAAAGGTAAGGTCCAAAGCCAGATTAGATAGTACACCTTTTTACCACTATCACATTTAAGTTATTGACAATGAAGTTTAACTAATTAAATTGAAATGATAAGTACAAAAAAATCAATCAAAGAATTTTGAGACTAAAAGGAGAAATAAAATACATTTTTAAAAACCTTTTTTTTAATGACACGCTTTTATTTACATATAGATTCTAGACCTAGAGAGTGCACCAAATATATGAAAATAAAAAGTTTTCAATGATTATAAGTGAATTCCGAGAACCTATCTACCGCACATAAAAGCGCTGGGCGCTCTTCAGAACGTATTTCTCTTTGAACTATTCTTTTGCATATAGATAAATTTTTCTAATTAATATGGCAGTAGCGTGTATATCAATATGATCACATTTGTGAAACTTTTAATGTTTATTCAGCTATATTCCGGTCATTTTGTATACACATTTCAAGGTTTTTGGTCTATGGAGACCCGGGAAACGGCTTCAGGCACGTGATGGTGTCTTTAGGGCCCGACTAGTACCCAGTTTTCAAGGGCCCAAACATTTCTAGTGTCGGCCTTGACAGCAGCATTGTCATAACATTGTGACCGACAGACTGCTAAAGGTATGTTTGTTATCAGATTCCAGTTTCTCTACGATAAACTATTTCAAGAGTTGCTGCGTCTTTGGAATGGATCTGAACAAAACCTAAAAAATTACTCTTGGATGATTACTTTTTTAGTTTGAAAATCCATAATCCACAAATCTGTTGATTTGAGAAACTGTTCCTAGTGTTTTGATCGGTTGTTGAGTCAAGTAAGATACCATAGTACTTGTTTTTGTTTGTTTTTTTTACTGATTTCACTAACAGCTGATTCCTTACAGTCGATGTCAGTCGGTGGATAAATTCATTATGGATTTCCAGTGATAAATAAGATACTGATCCTGGATTTACTCGGGCATGTTGTAAGTGTTTTTCTAACAGTGTATCATCCGGACCAATCTATTCCTTCACAAAGTGAAAGTTTCGAAATTTGTTATCCTCGTCCTTATGAAGATGTTCCTTAAGGCCACTCAGTGCCTAATTGGTGAAACTAAAATCTTAATACAGGTGAGTAGTCTTTTCAAAATATGGCACAAAATTTGTATTTCCGATTTTCAACTCCCTGCAACTCTGAGATTTTTTTTTTTAAATTCCACCAGAAATAGAACATTATGGATATGTCATTTGTTTATGAGTAGAATTGCGCCCCTTAATGCTAAATGAGGGCGCGAAAATCATGCTTGCTAACTTGTATTAAATTAAGATATTTGTGGAGCTTAAAAATGTAACGTATTTGGGATACATTAGTTTACGTCAAAATAAAATTAAATAATTGATTTCAATACTCAAGTTTGGCGCCCCTTAACGTGGCGCCCGCGGACATTTGTCCCTCCCCCTCAGCATCCCCCTAGCTACGCCACTGCCTTTTCATGTTTACACTACATCAAAATTTCTTTTCTTTTTCCCCACCCTAACGGATTTTTTTAATGTTTTTTTTTTAATTTTTTTTTATTACATATATTTCAATTATTAAACAATTTCAAGTTTGTATGTATGTATTATACAAAAAATTGCTCTATTTTTAGAAAATAAGTTAAAGGAGAGTGACTCATGCACAGGGATTCCTCGCTTCCTGGCCAGGCATCTGTGAAATATATTTACAATATTAGTTGAACTTCCTGGTTACCCCCAAGATGTGTTTGTTTACAGTCTAAGCCCCTCCTCCTCCTCCTCCCCCCACTTGTCACCCACTGCTCCCCGTATGATCCCTCTCCACCTATCTCCCAATCCCACGGAGAACACTTCTCTGATCCCCGTCATGGTCCTTTGCTTATGGCGAATGGCTTCCTCAGTTGACAGATCCAAGTAAAGACCAACCTGTTCTAAGAAACTTTGCGAGTCAAGTCAATATACGTAACAGCCACTAGGCATCTACAGTCCATTATCATGGCATTAGCTACAAGCTTCCTTAAAAATCACTTCAAAAATATGGAAAGCATTTTTTTAAAATGTTATTTACGCTTCTACAACAGCAGTGACTAAAAACTTGAAGGATAAATTACAGCTGGCAAAACATTACTGTCATGTTTTTAAACGCCTACAGCATTTTGCTTTTTAAGTTCAGTGGCATTAGTATTTTGTATCCGAATTTATGTCTACTATGTAGTTTGGAAATAACTTTTTGGACGCAATTTTGCATAGCGTACATTCTTCAGTTATTTATTAAATTTCGTTCTTGCCGTTTCTTTTACTTATCTAAGAAACTGAAATTCATATTCATTTTTTTTTAAATTTACAAACTAATCAACGACGAGGAATTTGACACACCATACAACATGCCGCTTGGGGCTTTAGCTTTACTTCCTCCCCCACATCCCCCTCGCGACGCCCCTGGGTCAAAATCAAGGATAGTAGTAAATGATAAATAACATTACAAACCTACACAAACATTCCCCCTACTGCATCCCGTCTGCTCGGAAAGTCTAAAAATAGCAAAATGCCTCGTTCAATTAAATTTTTGGAATCGCTTCATTTTACTTTAACCTAATTTTGAGCATATATTTAGAGACATCCTGCTTATAATAGATTACCATTTCCTCAGCCTCTATCTATAAAATTTTTACAACTAGTTTATTAAACAAAGTAAGACTAAACAAGCAGTGTGAGTGAGCGGGAAAAGTCTTATTAAAAAATCTTGAAAAAAAAATTAATCATTTCACTTTATCTCTCAACTTCTTTGTCTCTAGCGGGATGCGGAATATGCATTAGCCGACTTCTCCTTCTATTGATCCCCTATGGTTTTCGAATTCATTTGTTTACATTAATAGTAACACAATGCACATGTTGTACAAGTTTCACCTAATCTGTTTATGATATACTTTTCTATCTTACTCCAGTATGCCTTCAAGAACAACAGCGTGGGGATATACATAGACACCAGGGCTGATGGGAGATTATTCAATATTGCTCGAATTAGAGCAAAGTCCAAAATAATGAAGACTTTGCTGCGCGAGCTCTTATTTGCAGATGACGCTGCGTTAATATCTCAGACAGCAGATGTACTGCAGAACCGTGTATCCAGCTTCTCCGCTGCCTGCAATCAGTTTGGCCTTACCATTACCATAAAAAAAAACATCACGGCACAGGATGCTGCCTCCATCCCAACTATCACTATAGACGACTGCAAACTCAATGTTGTTGACAGTTTTACATATCTGGGATAAACATCTCGAGCACCTTTCCACTGGAAGATGAGATAAGCGGTAGAATAGGAAAGGCAGCAATTTTTATGGCTAGACTGTACAAAAGAGTATGATCCAATGCCAAACTCACAGCAAGGACTAAGCTGCAGGTATACCAGGCCTGCGTACTGAGCACGCTCCTCCATGGATGCAATTCACGGACCACTTACACCAGGCATGAAAGAAGGCTCAATAGCTACCACCTCAGATGCCTGCGCCGCTTCCTCGACATCAAATGGCAAGAGAAAGTCCCCAACACAGAAGTCTTGGCTCAAGCAAGCCGGAGCAGCATTCCAGCCATACTAAGCTAAAGACGCCTCCGTTGGCTTGGACATGTCAAGAGAATGCAAACTAGTCGCATACCCAAAGATGTGCTACACAGCGAGCTGGCAAAAGGGGAAAGGTCGGTTGGTCGGCCATGTCTCAGATACACGGAGATATGTAGGAGAGACATGAAAGTAGCCAAAACTGACGTACACAAGTGGGAAAAACTGGCTGAGGATAGGACCACGTTGCGGGCTATAGTGAAAGAAGGATAACTAAGAGCAGAGGCGTAAACTGGGGAAAAAGCAGTTGGAAAAAGGGCGATGAGAAACGCCAGGCAACACTGCCCCACTACATTCGTGTGTGTAACATGCAGAAGAGACTGCCACTCAAGGATCGATCTCAGCAGCCACGCCAAGAGCTGCAAATAATAAAGATAAATCATAAATCTATCGTCTTTCGTAGACGGACATATGCCATATATATATATATATATANATTTACATACATATAGTTACCATACCTAGATTGAGAGCGAGTCGTGTGCTTTTGAGCATGACGAATGATCCTCATGGGGACGAACAAATAAAGCAAATTGGGATCCCAAGTGGGCTGGGGGTAGCTCGAGTCCAACGGTGTATCTTGCTTTCACATGCGTTGTCCCTTCACCGAATAACATGTGATTCGTAGTGTAGTGGTTATCATGTCAGCCTTACATGCGGGAGGTACTTGTTCAAGACTCAGCGGAAAAATACTTTTCAAAAATGTTTCTTTGTGCCCGTTTTTCCCCCCTGTTTCGCAATCATATGTGACCCTTAAGAGGGTCGGCCATTCACAGTTTATGGTTAGCCAGCTAGGTTGGTGCAGGTAGCTTACTGAATTGCGCATATCTCGGGACCATCAATACCTCAGCCATATCCCCCACCCCCAACTTTCATTCGCGTTGTTCTTATTTCTTCGTGCAGTAGTTTGTGTCAATTATTTCCCTTCTCCCACCCTTTCTTTTCACTATCTATGAGCAAGTCTGCGACGTATGCTACGCTAAGGGTCATGTCTATTTATATTTATATCTAGTTCTAATTATTTCAATAAATAGACTCATTCCATACACTTCCAATGTGTGTTGATAACAACGTCTTATTATCCTGTATATTTGTACCCGAGACTTTAAAGCCATACAATTTCTTTTAGTATCATTTCATATTTCACCACACATATTTATTACACAAACTGAATGGACAAGCTTAGGTTTTTGATATTCTGTATATAAGGAACGTCTGTAACAGATGAGACAAATCAGATAAAAAGAGGATTGCACCTGATTTTAATTTTCTAAAACATTATTGATTATTGACACTAAAAAAGTATAAAACCTGCCCCAAACTTTCGTGGAATGTGACTAGTGGCAAATAACACAATTGTGTGATTTATGAATAATTTGTAGATTTTTTTTTTAATTTACCAAAAAAAAAATAATAATAAATTTTTTAAAAAAATATTTCAAACATTTAAAAATTATATTTGATAAATGATTTCAATTTTTAAACTTTGCTTTCTTTGTCAACAAGCATTTTTAGGATTTTTAAAATGTATTTCTTGAAACATTTCCGCTATCTCAAAAATGACTGCCTATTAGAGCATTACTAAATTTGATGTTGAAGGTCCTTTATTCGAAACTTTAATTGTATTATGTTCTCTCTTCTTCGTGTTATCTACTAACTCGATTAATGCTCTTATATCTAAAACCCGAATAGGGTAACTCATTATTTCTATATGTGAGGACTTGACATGCGAATATTACTAGACGTGAAAACGTCTTGAGAATTCCCTTTCCTTACACAAATCTCTGTAATTAAACATCAAAGTCGATTTCAGACTTTAGCAATTTTGAGATTTGAGTGGACAAAAAAGATTAAAAAACAAACCTTCCTAAACGTTTTTAAATCTCGTTCACACGATCCTGATATAAATGTAAATATTTGATCTTAAGCTTTCCTGGTCGATGTTTGTAAAGTTATAAAGGAGGTGAGGAGAACCGGTTGATTATTTTTCATTGTGCTTGAGGGCAACAGGAAGATGTGTGTACGGAGAGAAGTGAGTCCAGCCCCTTGCTATGAGGGCTGAACTTATTTTGAAAATGTTTCCATAGCCAAAGGCAATAGTTTATTGAAAATAATAAACCCAACGTATCACTGCAAATATTGATCATTGATGAGACTTTTAAGCTTATATTTGGATAGATAATCTTTTCATTTATTGTTAATAAAGTCCATGGTCCATATGAAACTTCTTTAAATAGAATGATGTTCGGGAAAATCCATGAAGTTGGAGCACAGAATCCAGTTTCTTCCTTGTTTTTATATAAATAATATATTATATATATATTTTAAAGACTTTATTCAGCTTCCTAAATTTGTATGTCGTGTTGTATTTTTATAAAATCTACTTTGCGAGATTTACCTGTTTTTATTTTCTTGTTAATAATAGAAGTTAACCAAAATTAAAAAAGAAAGATTTTTATATCGTTGTTTTTTTTTCTTTACATTCGAACCACTGAACTTTCAATGTAGGTAACAATCGAAGTGCGGTCCTCAGACAAATTTTTATGATTTTATATTAAAAAAACCCCGAGTGGTCACATTATAAAGTTATAATGCATATTTAAATTACAAAACTGTATGCGTATGTAGTTGAATTCTCTTGAAATACCAATTTTGAATTTTTGTGCTTAAGACACACGCCTGGTGTTATGAGCTAACTTTTTGTCTTCTATGGCTATGGTAATTACTTCGAGTCTAAAAGTAAAGTAATTTTTTGATATGGAGATATATTACATACGAGCATTTAGTATTTTGGTCTTATCGAGTAGAGAGGGTATGTTGGTCTAATTGTAAATTGTGTAACATTTTATAAACGGTGGAAACAAAATCATGGGTGTTAAGTATCATGGAATCCTATATACATTCTAATCTTTATAAATTATAAACCAACAATATGTGTATTTTGTGTATATATTACTATATATACTTTGTAGCTAACATTTTCTTTTTTTTTCCTCACTGAATTTGAAAATTGTTCATTTTTCCTTAAGGTATAAATTTAACTTTTAATACACATCTCTATTAAAGTATCCCCCACCTCTTCTCATTTGTTTTTATTAAAAATTAAACTCTAAACCCTATAGATATTCTAATTTTATTTTTTTTAAATATAGTAGGCTTCCGTACATGACTGATACCGAAAGTGTTTGCGAACTCATTATCTACCAGCCTATCTTATGTGTCCTCTTATCAGGTAGTTCCGAAGCCACCACGGACTACTCAACAAACACAATTTTCATTTATGCGTCCATCGACATGTTAAGTCGTCACCAGATGAAAGCACAAAATCTGGGATTTCCATTAAGAAATATACTTAAAATATGCTGTTTGCTTATTGACATTTCTCCGCGAATCCGGAAAAACTGTGTGGGTGGAACAGCTCCGAGAATAACAACTGTACATGAGACGAAATTTTTTCACAGTCTTACAGCCTAATAGAATCAGTCTCCGGGGTGAAGACAGAGTACTTTTTGTCTAAGACGAGTTGGCATGCAAGGGAAACAATTCTTATCGTTTGGAGGATGATGACTCCGAAATCTTTTGCTTGTCTGTGATCTTTATGACGGATTTTGAACGAAATTTATCTGGACACATTCAGTTTGAAATCCTCGGCCACAATACAGCGAAGAAATACCTTTATCTATATAGACAGTTCGTAAAAATATTCTTCAAACTATGAAAAAAAAAACGTCACTGCAAAGTATTGTTTTTGTTTATTAAAAAGTAATAGACTGATGAATATGTCCCAAACTTTGGTAAACTTTTTATAATAGATTTAATTATATAGGTAAACTTTTTATAATAGATTTAATTATATAGGTATTTTTAGGGAGAGCTTCTTTTAACAAAATAAATAAATAATGTATTCTCTAACATGTTATATATTCAACTTGTGAGAAGTCGGAAGAGAGGGGTGGGGTAGAAGTGGCAGCAGAGAAATACAACAGATAAATCACAGAATGAAAGTAGGCAAGACAGAAGGAGTTGATCAGAAATAAAGGTCGACAAAACGAGAGAGAGAGAGAGAGAGTGTGGGGAGTGGTGGAAAGAGAACGAGAAAGAGAATGGATGGGGGAATGAACAAGAAAGGGTTAAGCAGAGCGTGAACAATGGAGAAAAGAATAGTTCAAGAGGGAGCAAGAAGGAGGAAACAAGAAAGAGATAAATAAAATGAAATAGAACATTAGATTAAATGACAATGTAAAGAACGCGTGATAATAGAACTAGATAAAGAACACGACAGAAAAGAACAGAAAAAAGAGTAAACAAGACGGAAAATAGTGGGAAAAGTAAAAAGAAAAAAAAAAAAGAAATTAAACAAAAATAAATAAGGAGGGAATTAGTGTTCAACAATATCGTGACAGCCCAACAGACTGCACCAACGAAACATTTGCCTTCTCCGGCAAAGTCTTCCGGCTTGAGAGCTCAAAACGGGACGTAGAGATCAAAATCTAAAGTGTTTATTAAGTAGGCCACAGAACCAGTTCAAACATTAATAGATTCACCTAGCGCTCCGAATCGGAAAGTAAACAATAACAAATGTTTTTTAATATGAAAACACACACACACGCACACACACAAAATCCCCTCCACTTCACTGTTAAATTGTGTTTACTTAACAACATCGGGTAGTCCCTTTAATTGTTCCTGTCTTGGTGTGCTCATCGTGATTGTAGTGTCACATCGTGATTTGTGTGGTTTGGAAAAGAAAGGTTGATTTCTGGGGGGATCTTTCTGTTGCTGGAAAGCTTTTCCTTTTATTACATTTTTGGCACATTTTAGTAATGTTGTATGGCATCTGTCCGTCTATGAAAGACGATAGATTTATCTTTAATATTTGCAGCTCTTGGTGTGGCTGATGAGACCAATCCTTAAGTGGTAGTCTCTTTTGCATTTTAGTAATGTTAGAACTTGAAAATCGTAAAAAGCATTATAAAATTTAGTACCACTATTATGTAACAAAAATTTCTCAAAAGGGCCGTAATAGTATACGTAGTTTTAACAACTATGATCTTCCTTATATATATATATATATATATATATATATATATATATATATATATATAT
>MUZC01000032.1:542543-583910 GCA_002072015.1 Radix auricularia | reverse complement strand
CCCCAATAATCAAAATGCCGAAAAAATGTCACGTGCGTTCGACCCGCGTTGAATGGTAAACTTGAGATTTTACTTGCATTAGAACCTTCAGCATAGATCACATGATTTATTGATTTAATCCGATTTCAATTTTTTATTATTTTTATTTTAATGTCATACACTTCTACTTCTTCTATTTCTTCGTTACCAACGATCAATGCTCTGATCTTTTCGGCACGTGCTCATGGCCTCTTAACCATGTGTCGACAACTTCAAAGAAACAAAATGGCTTCTCATCCATCGGAACCTATCGACAGCAACACCTCTCTATGTTCGGCAAACTCGAAAGAGTCAAAACTCAGCAGCATGGCGATGGAATTAATTTTGAGACAAAATTCTTATGAAGAAACTTGTAGCCAAAACAGAGTTGTGTCCGACTGTCCGAGCACCAGTCAGGTCGCTGAAGAGTCGCATGCGGCTCGCGAGCTGCGATCAGCTTATATATATATAAGCTTCAAATATAAAATATCCCCATGACAAGCTCAAAGTGCAATATTTCTATTGTTGATAGCTATCAGCAATGTGGTGCTTGTGTCGGTAAAATCACTCTTAGTTTCGTTTCAATGATACATTTGAGATCCTCTTTGTTCATCCATCCCCGTTCACGTCATAAGCTCGTAACATGTCCAATTATGAAGTCAAAGCGACAAATCACTTGTGAGATTTCCATTTAAACGTCTCAAGATCTATATTAAGAAATATTTTGGCCTACAACTAGGTAGACAGACCCTGCAACCGATCTCCTAACTGTTACCTGAAAAGTACTCGGTCTATTTTCTGTCTGTCGATTCCGAAACTGGAAATGAAGAGTGATCGTTGCCGAGGAGGGGGGTGGTGGTGTCCCTTGGACACCATCGGACGTGAACTGGTCTACGATTCTTAGCAGGCATCGAAATCAAACGCCCTCGACCTTAACAACTTTCTTTAGCTTTGGGTAGAAATATCCATGAGGACTGTCAGCAGATCGCCTACAGCGGGAGGCCGTCCTACCGCCTGAGTCACGTCACGAACTATTTTCATTTATTTATTATTACTAGACATTTTATTATTATTTATCATTATTATCTTCGTAAGTGCCTTTGTTCTTAGAGTTTAGGAAAATAGAATGAGGAGTGCATCAGGCAGAACACTTTCTTTAGTACACAGTTAATTTTCCAGTCAAGATATGCAGCGAGATTAGAGACACTGATCTTAAATGCAGTGTTTTTATAAATGGCCCCCTTTCATGGAGCATTTTATAAACAGATGTGGCGTCGGGGCGGTTTTTCTTTGTCAAATAGATAAACAACAAAAGTGTTGACGTGGTGCGTATGTAGATATCTAAACCTTGCATAGTAGGTTCGAACTATTATTTCATTACATGTCTTAAACCCACGAGACATCATATAAACTATTTTTTTTTTAAAATTAAAAATAAGTCGATTCGATTGAAAATTTGATTTCTTTAAATCATTTTAATTAGGGTTGTTTTGTTTTTTTAAAACGTTGGTGTTAATTAAAAAGAAAATGTAAATAAATTACAAATCGAGCGTAACTCAGGCTATTGCGGGCACCTCTTGATAACATATTTTCATCTGGGAACAATTTATCAAGAGGAGCGTCGACAGGCTGGGTTCGCTGGGCGGCACGCTTTGTCCTAAACACCAACATGCAGCATCCTTAAAACTTCAAGCTTGTCATCGACTGTGCAGTCTAAACATGTTTTTTGAGGATTTCTAAAATGGACTTATCCCTCTTTCCCAGTATCGAAAATAAATCGCGTCCCTTCTCTCACTCTTTCTCTCTCCTCCCCCACACCCACCTTTTTTGACAGAAACGGCTTGTAACAGCAAGAACACATTACAGATACTTCTCATACCTATAAAAGACACTCGGGGATTTGAGCAAGCTCCCACACAACAAAAAAAAACAAAGTTAAAGTTACAAGAATTGACACTTTCGTGGGTAATGTATTATCTTTTCCAAACGGAAATGATAAATCACAGTGTCGCGCTTGCGATAAGTTAGAAATTCATTCTCTATACAATAGAAAAACCTTAGACCTACTCAACAAACGCAGGAGTCTTAATACAAAGACTATTTTCAATTAACTTCTATCGTATAAATTTAGTCAGAAAAAAAAAGTTTAATTTTTTCATGAATTTGGTTTATCCATACATATATTTGCTGTAAAAGTAAAATTCTCCACTGATAGAAAAACTCAACATTTGAACTCAATCTTTACTTTAACACCCGCCTATCAATAAATCTCATCCCCAGAAGAAAGAAAAAGTACACACAACCGCAACTACTTTCCCATGCGGAGGCGTAAAGTTGTCAATGAAGCGGTGAACGTCAACCATGATCCTGTGTAGCCGAGTCATGCATCCTACTTAAAATGATGGCAACCAGAGCTGCGTCGGGGTCTGGTTATTTTGAGAAAATACCCCAATTGTTTCAAGTCCGGGTGTTTTAAAGTAATAAAAAAGAAAAATAGAAGATTATTAAATCATCCTCCTATTTTCTATAATGTTTTCCGCATGTTCGAGAGAGGTGAAAAATGTCTTCTTCAATAGAACTGGTAGCGATTGAGCAGGTACTAAAGTTTAAGGAATGAAAACAGTAAAAATATAAGAATATGATACAACCCAGCAGTTTGCGAAATTTAAAAATTATTTTAACGATTAACAAATAGTTGAAGAACGAAATGTGTAATATTCTAGCTAAATGGATCAAACAAACGCATCAGCAAATTGAACACACACACACATAAAAATGAAACAAGTCGAAATAAATACGTTTAAAATGTCTGTGTTACTGAAAATGTATTATAGTATAGTGGGATAGTAGTAAATTATAGGACACCAATTTAATTCTTCTTATTTTCAAAAAATAATTTATCTTTCAATAGCTAAATAACATCCAAATAAGAAAACATTTTTATTTTTAAACAGCTGAAAAGTGCCATAAATGACGTCAAGCGATTTTGGCCAATTTTCCCCCATCCCCTCCTTCCCTAATCACACGTCATGCACAAAACGTTAACACACCCCACCACCCCACCCCGTTTTTCCATTATATTATGTCACAAAGCTTTGTGCCTCCCTCCCCTGCCCTCATAAAAGCCTTATTTTCTATTTAAAATGGGCATGTTTTAAAACACTTATTTATCATTTAAGCATGTGTTTAGTGTACAAGTTTGCTTCTAATATCGTAACACGCGTGAAGCCTTGTAAAATATCGTTAAATACATTTTAAGCAATAAAGTATATCACCTTAACTTTTATTTTAACTTTGGCGTTTTTGATGTGACGTCACAATTCGTCACTAAAGTCTGACCCCCTCTCCCTCTCGACGCGTGGCGTTATTTATGGACGGCCCCTTAAGCAATGTATGAAATCTGAAAGCAACTGACGAACTCTTTATTGTTTAAATGTAGACTCTATTTCCTTTTATCTCGAGTACAAATAACAATAATTTTGTTTCACACTGTCTATGTACATGAATCATAAATTACTTTCTGTTGAGCAGATCAAATAACAAAAAACACTTTTCAAATTCATTTTATTTTTACACCCTGTCAAGTGTCTGTCGTGTACTTTTATTCTTGGCCAGATTGCGTTGGGTGGGCTAACACCACACAATATACTTTAATAGGATGGATGTCGAAAACCCGGATTAATCACCACCCTAATCACTATTGTACCACCAGATCTACTATAGACAAGTGGAAATTGTGTCCTATTTTTAATAATCATTCAATGGTTTTCACATAATCTCAATCAATTATATTATCTTATATGTTACAGGCGATTTTTGCACCCAACGCTTACGTAAATTATTACTTCACGTGGCTTTTTTCACTTCAAGTTTATTTATTTATTTTTACGATATATACGCTAATGAAAATCCGAAAGTTTATGATTTAATGTAATTTTAATTTGTTTATTAAACTTGTTTTTATCCAATATTTGTGTCGTAATGTTTAAGGAGCAACAAATATATAATGCAACTAAATAAAAACACCACATGTGGGGAGGGAAGTTTATGAAATTTCTCACAGCTTTTCAGCAAGAGGCTACAATCTCAAGTTGCTATTGGTGTTAGTGTTGTTGTTGTTATTTTTTTAATTTAAAATTTAAAAAACAACAGAATAGCGTAAATCCGAAGCCATCTGTTAAATTAATGTTGAAACACATTTGAAGTTTCTTTTTAACCCTCAAATGTTTTACAAATTTCAAATTACAAGAAAAAATCATTTTGAAGATTATGCAATTGATTATGCAATATCTAATTCATTTCATCCCTATTTAAACATGAAGCAGACGTCGTGAGAGAATGTCTACCAAAAAAAAATTTGTCAAATTACAAGAATGAGTCGCTTTTAAACTTGACGGTAACATGCATTGACTCCCCCCTCCCACACACAGAAACCTTCTTCTTCTCACCGCCCCCACGTAACGATCACGAAATTTATTGAATGTTGACTTTATTTTGAAATAATATAAATAATCTAATCAAATTTTACATAAGCTCAACTTCTGTTTGGTAGCGTTTGACGGCCGCAACTTTTCAATTTCAATTTTTTTCCACGGCCTCTTACTAAACTACGTAGCGCGACTGTGTGCTTGGCCTGTCAACGAGCGCTTTGGACTGTCACTTGGCAGCAGTTCGGTGCCAAGGGTCAAATTCTGACATACATTTACATGCACCATGAAAGGTAATATTTGTCTTCTCGATTGAAATGCATAAACATGCACTGCAACACGTGTCCGCAAGTGGGGAAAGTGTCCATTGATGTGTTGTCATTAGATATTATATTGGTGGACACTGCAAAGTTTAGTTAATATACTGCTCGAAGACGTCATGTGTTATGTTTTGTGTTGGGGTTTTCTATCGGGGGGGGGGGGGGAGAGATTCTAAGACTTTAAAAACATTTTAGCCATGTTTGATAAACTCGGTTTTTGAATCATTATAACAATGAATATCATAATTTGTATTTTCCTGAATGAATGTAGATCCTGCTATATTGAACATTTATTTCTTTCTTTTTTTTTCACTTTACTGCTATCTACATTTTAAGATTAGTAAGAAGTTCAAAATCTGTTGTTTAGACGTTGCTTTAAAAAAAATAAAATCAGGATTCAACCTCAGTCCAGCTGTTTTGGGGACTCTTGGCTTCGGGCTTCATGTTCCGCACTCGGTTCTCGTGTCTCCTGTATTGTAAACGTACCATCTACATTCCAGTGTTTTAAACACTCGACGACGTACGACCTACTTCTCGGTGACTGGTAACCTCCAAATCTTAACCCGTCAACAAGTCACAGTTGACGCTGGGAGACACCCTCCACCCCCCACCTTCCCTGTCTGTTATCTGTGACGTCGACTTTCAATATCCCACCTCCACCACTTTTCCTTCACTTTTGTTTTTGCCCCCCGGCCTCCGGTTCCTCTTGTACTCGCGATCGCACCCTGTTGAGGAACCCCCAACAGTTCAACCTTACGGACTGAACCGATGACACCCCAGTGTGTTTAAATTTAGGAGGCGAAGACTAATTTATTCATGTGACCTATGGATTTTTGTAAACTTTTATTCTAGCTGAACGGTTTCGATGCCGTCAGTTAGGGGTTATACAGATACGGGATTTCGCTCCTTAAAATGAGGATTCCCTTTCGGTGTGTGTGGGGGGGATTCTCGTGTCTATAATTAAAGACGCGATGCCTTTTGAGTCAAATGGTCCGTGTGTATATATACTGGGGGATTGATAGAGGGGCAATCAGTGTCTTGTAGAGCGATCTCCTAGTCCTACAACATAATCAAAAGAAGCCTAGAATGAAGTTTAACGCTGCCATTAGTTTTCTGGTCTTTACATCATGTTTTTGCAGTAAGTTTAATTCGTGAAATAGTTTTGCAATTGCTTTTGTTAGTATACGTAAAAATATTATAAATCAGCAATGACCAATGAAATACGATTGTAGGGGGGAAAAATATAACATAGGCCTGTGGTTATAAGAAAGAAAAAAAATTCGGGGTGGTGGGTGGGAATAATCTACTATGTCATTCTTTACAATAGAGCTCAGTTATGTTTTAAAACGGACAACAAAAAGGATAACTCGTATATCAAATGGATACTTTTTAAGCCAAATTTCATTGTTATATTTTTTAAATTGTGAGTATTAAACATTTTTTTATGTGGTTTAATGTTGTCTGATGATAATTTACAACTTTACAACATAATGAAGTTATATAATCTTTTTCAACAGTATAGAAAATTTAATTTAAAAAATAATTAACAGTAGAATAAATGCAGTGTTTTAAGAAACGTTTGTATTCAATGGTGAGATTTCATCAACAAACAATTCTTTATTGTATTTTCCTACGTTGTATAGTATTATTAAAAATATAAGCTCAGTAGAAAATAACAATTGTATAATGTAAACAATAAAAGAGTTCCTAATATTAGCAAAGTGAGAGCGTTAATCTTATGATATGGCTTTTCTTTTTTTTTTTAAACAACAAATGTTCTTAATATTACTACTCCTGATCCCATTTGTGAACAGTTTCAATGACAACCGCCTTGCGCTGCTCTTGCGCCGAGTCCATAGAAACTGTTAGCACAGTTGCCAAACGAACCGTCCCAGATAACCCTGCAAAACTCAAAAACAAAGATAACCCAAGAAAACGCAGAAAGGACGTGATGCAGCTACTCAAAGAGACGAACAAAACTGCAGAAAACCAGTATCTATCAACAGTAAGTTAACTTGTTTTTCTTGTAGTCCACTTGCTGAAAAGCGCCTCCACACACATTTAGCGAGATTTACTTTATTAAGCACTGATTAATTGAATGAGGTGTCAGAAATCGAAAGTAAATGGCTCCATAAATTAAAAACCTTCACATGCCAGTTTACCATTAAAACCAATAACCGAAGTAAAACATTACAGCAACTTAACCTCATGTTTTCACTGGGATTATAAGTGAATGAATTAGCAGTTTATAGTGAATTGATTTGATTGATATTATTACCGTCTCATGTCAAAACCTCATTTTCTACGATTATTTTCATTGATTTATACTTGTTTAAAATGATTTCATTTCTTTTACAGAAGAAGACTGCAGTGAGGGCAGATGATAGTTGTGTAAATCTTACAATCATTGGACGTCAAGTTGAGCCGGAAAAAGTAAGTGTTCAACTAAACTAGCTATGGTCCCTAATAAATAGCTTTTAATTTAGATCCAAGGATAAGTGTGGATGTTAGATACGATAGTGTTAGTATTATTTTTTAAACTAGAAAATGGAAAGCAATATTTATGGAGAATTTTTTTTAGAACACCCAAATAAAGACAAATAAAAATTCTAGAGTTGACATATGAAATTAGTTACTGATAGCAAACAAATTTCAAAGATTAACTTCAGATGTATGAGTTTGTATAATTGTAACATTTTCAACATGTATGTGTATGGCAGTTGTGCTAGCTAGCAATATTTCTTTCCGTTTGGACAATACAAGGCTTTTTTCACCATTCATTTTTAAAAGTATATTCCCCCTTATGAATTTAATTTATATCAACAATCACCCCCCTCCTTTTTGTCTACCGCTTGTTGGAGTGTTGTAAAAATAGTTTTGCTAAATATATTAATATTCTTATTTTCTTTCTTATCAATGTATTGCAATAAATCGAAACATCATTTCATAATGTCTTCCTCGCCTTCCTTTCCTCACAGACGAACACGACATTCAAACAGCTGTTAAATCTAACGATTTACAGTCTTCGGCTGTTTGGTAAGTCAGATGGTCTCATTTCCAAATTAACTGGTCTTCTGTGCAACTACGAGTTGTTAACGAAGGAAGGTGGCGATTGTCCCGTCAATAATTTTATGTCGGCGTCAAGACATGATCTCGAAGCTTTGGACGATTCTCAAAAAAACGATTACAAATTTATTGTCTTGTGTGATATCAAAAATCTCACCACGGTTGTACACAAACACCTGGAAAAGCCCAAAAAGAAAAAGGGGCCAACCACCACACCGGTACCACGGAAAACGACGAAGGATGTAAAAATAAACAACAATACTAAGGGAAAACGGAACAAGAAAAAGGGTAATAAATCAAAGGGGAAGAAAACAAAGGAATCTAACACTACCAGACTTTAAAATGTGGTCTTTCAAATACAGACGCTGTAGAAAGTGTGTATATAACATATATAAATATTTATATATATATATATTCTTAACACTGGGTAAGTCTTATTGTATCATTTTATTTATGTATATTTTTCTTTGAAATAAACTAAATTGATGTTTCACATTGCAGCAAAAGTTAGCATTGAAATCCCCGCGTCAAAATTATGCAGTTTCTAAAATTCGACTCCAACGTTTCAAAATGAATTAGATTAGGTTTTAGTCAGTACAGTGCTTAATTATTCATGGCAAAGTGCAGGCCATCCAACCCCATCCCCCGCACACTTAATTTGTATATTGTTATACTAAACAATCAACTACATCTTAAAATATACATGGAGGAAAATTTCGATTTCTCAAAGCACAATTTTTTTTCCTCTTTAAATCCAACATTTCTAAACGTTATTTCATTAAGTTATTTTTTCTGTTAAGTATATTTGAAATTATTTATTTATTTTAGTTTCATTAATAAATATCTGAGTGATCTACTTGAGCATTGGGTACAACATAGTTATGCTCAGTTCGATTTTTTCATTCCAATTCCAATATTTTGATTTAAATGAGCTTGTGCAGCTTATATTTGCAATAATTTGTTTTTAAAGAAATGCTATAAAAAATTATTGCTTGATTTTTAAATCTTAAATGTTCAACATTCCATCCGTTGTTATCTCTCTTAACATTTCTTATATTTCAATGCAGCAGTGCTGTTTGTCTTGTAACATTTTTAAAAAAATATTTTTTTTAAATGTATGTTTTTAATTATTTTTAAAAAACTTCTTTCGCTCGTATGCAATATTTGTATGTATAAGCATGTTGTTGTTTTTTTAATTAAAAAAACATTTTAGAAACACCCGTATGTACTATGTACACAAACTAAAGGTGACAGAGATGCTATGACAAAAACAACCGAAGCTTTGTTGCCTGCTATTACATAATTTATTTGTCATTTTTCTGGACACTTGTCTTTTCTTGGGTTTTACAAAGCTGTAAGACTGTGCTGATAGTTTCGGTTGGAGCTCAACTAAACTCAAAATTTTGGGTTTTACAAAGCTGTAAGACTATGTTGATAGTTTGGGTTGGAGCTCAACTAAACTCAAAATTTTGGGTTTTAATAAACTATCTGGTCCTTATTTAAATAAAGCAAACAAAGTCTAAGCATTTAGTTGCGTTTAGGCAGAAGATATGACAGCAAAACTTGTCAGTATTATTTCAAAACCGTTTATTTAACTCGCTGTATTAATGGAGACTTCAAATGATAAAGCATGATGTGGTTAAAAGTTTAGAAATATTTGACTAAGTTAGTGTATCAGAAAGAAAATTATTGTTAATTTGTTTGAGTCTATTTGACTAAGTTAGTGTATCAGAAAGAAAATTATTGTTAATTTGCTGGAGTCTATTTTTAAAAAAATTAATCAAAGTTATGAGCTTCTTATGTTCCCTGGTATAGGGTCTAAAAAACTTAAATATGAAATACAGCATTGTCTATTATTGTAGATTATTTCGGTCTCATTTTGCATTGTAGTAAGTTAATTGGAATATTTCGAATACATTACATTTAAAGAAAAAATAAACAAATCTATATTCAAAGTATTGTTTTCCGCCAATGCTCTAGTTAATTTCTTTTTTTTTAAAATGACAACTGTGATATAATGTATTGGGACACGATTAAAACGTGTTTACAAAAGCTGTACACTCCAAATCGAAAATAGTCTTTCACATTTTTCCTGAAACCAAGCAGGGTTGTTTTTTGTTGTTGTTTTTTCGTTCAGAAAATATATATTTCCATCGCATCAACCCGTCACTAGCTTTTTTTTTTTTTTTCAAAAAAAACGTTTTTATGTCATCTTATGATTAATTTATTTTGTTGTAAATACTCTTGTTATAATTTTTCCCCCACTTTTTAAAGAAATCACGGTGCTTGCATGATTTAGCAATTTTAATGTGTCTTTTTTTTTATTGGGACAGGCTATACGTTCATTTGTATAATGATAGGAGCATAGCCTCAAAGGGAAACATATTGATAGCGTTTTAGAGAGTTTAAGTGGGGTAGTGAGAAGGGGGAGAAAATTGTTAGGGCTTGAGGGGGTGCGATTGTTTACTTGTTATCATTTTGCCTCAGCATTCAGCTTGTAACTGTTGCTTTCGCTTGCGAATTAAATAATGCTCTAGTTCAAACAATCTTAAGATTATCTTGGAAAGACTGTCTCAAAAGAAAAACATACATTATGGTACAATGTTTTAATTCTTTTTTAAAATGTCTAAGTGGTTAAGTGTTATCTATTATGGTCATATTTGAATGCATGCCTTGGTTACAATTTCAATGTAGGATATCTCATGATGTGTAATGAAATTACAATGTGTAATTGTTATACGAAATCCTATTGTTCAGTCTTCTAAGTCAATCATGGATTTTTAACATAATTATAATAATGAATTGATTGAATTTTTTTATTTTAAATATACATTTCTGATGTAATTAAATTCACTTGTAACAATACTGTATATATTATTAGACCATTGTTTTACAATATTCAAACTACAGAAATCCTTTGTCAGATAACTTTTCTTGCCACTTTCACTAAGTCGTTTGCTGCATGGTCAGGGATACACTGTGACTTTTAGAAAGACTAAAAACTTTCGGATAAAATTTCGTCATTTTTCCATTGAGTCATTTCCACTAATAATTGCAGCCACAGCTGTACAGAAAGGCTTCATAAATACACACGCAATGTGTATCTTTCGAACACCAAGAAGCGTTCTTTTATAAAGACATTCCCCATGTGTCAGCATTCTAACATGATTTCAATTGATATGATTTTTTCCCGATAAAACCTACACTGGCGGCCGAATTTTTAATATGCACTTATTTATGTTATGTTTATTTGTTGAAATAATTTGTTGTTTGTTGTTTTCACTGCCATGATCCGACTTGTGTCTCTGATTTTTTTTTTTAAAAACAATGATATGCGTATATGAATCTTATTTATTGTTCTCTTTGATAACTAACGAATGATTTTATTATTATTATTATTATTTTTGCATTTGTTGATATGAATTTTTTCTTTATTATATTTGTTGTTTTTAAATTCAGAATTGCTTTTTTGTATTAATGTTGATGCTTTTGTTGTGACTTTATTAAAGATATACAAGAAACTTAAAAATTAGACTTTTTGAAATTTCTTCACTGTATTCCGTCGACAAAAGAAAACATTCCCATCTACTTAAGCTACTTGATAATAGATTGATTCAATTTAACGAATTAATGCACCTGCCCTCCAGTAAATAAATATATTTTTTCATTAGGAAATGGGAACATGTTTTACACCGAGACTGTTCCACAGACATAGATTCTATGTGCTAACCATGACAACCCAGAGTTATATTTTTATATACTATTTGAGCACAACGTGACAGCATAAAATGTATCACAAATAACGTTACATGCACGTAAAAGCATTGCAGATAAACGAACAAACAAGTATCAGAACATATTGACTAGAGACGCAGCGTTCAAATGCCGCGGCTACGAGGGAGCAAACTCTTCCCAGTCGCCTTTGTTTCCCTATTAGTGACAGGTACCCATTCGGAGCCGGTTGAACTCAGGGAAACCCTAACCCCGAACAAACCCTGACTTCATGAAGATCGAAGCCTTGATGCTCGACGTGCCACTTGACCACCGGGGCCACAAAATAATAATGTCATAGAATACTTTAGATCAAACTAAACAAACTGTGTGCGTGCAAGATTACCCATTGATCTGCAAGCGTATACGGGTATTTTAAGAATCGTAAAAATCCGAGACGGACGAGGGGAAGAGGATGCTATTTTGACCATTAACCAGATACTTCTGGGGGCCGGCCTATAGTATAAGTCAAAATAATAACTATTTTCCATAAAGATTGGTCACATTTATATATATTTAAATATTTTTTTATGATGATTATTATTATTGCATTTCAATACGGCATATTGTATTATGATTACATTTTCTGTTCTGGTTTCATAAGTGTCTAGGCCAGGGATGCCCAAACTTTTTGCATGGCGGGCCATATTACTTTATCCAAAGATATTCGCGGGCCGGATTAAAATAATATTATAAAAATGACATAGTATGGTGATTTTTTATTGTAAAATTTTAATGTGAATGGTGAAACTGAGGTATTTGAATACAGTAAATAGGTGAGGTCAGGTTCAATGACATGGTTTTGATGCGCATGATATCACGTAGTTGAGAGTCACTTATTCTCGTCCTCACACAGATCTTATTAAAATTCATAACTGAAAATGTCTGCTTACACAAGTATGTCGAGCCAAACAAGCTAAGCATTTTTTTAAAACAAATTTTCGAATTCCTTTTAATCTCTCTTTAACCATNAGAAATATGAAGATTTAACAAAAACAAACATGTTTATCTTTTCAATAGTCATGAAAGCGTCTTTGAAATTTATCAGCCAAGGATGTGATATCTGCATCATACCTATGCATTTGCCAATTGAAACTTCTTTCTGGTAAACTTGTCATGATTTCCTGCAGTGAGGGGAAATGTGTGGTATTAGGCTGCATTTGAAAAAGTTGCCTTTGAAAAAGTTGCAGCTTGTTCCCAAAGTCCTTGATATGTGAATATAATTGGCTTACCACTGCATTGTGCCCTTGGAGAATTGTGTTAAGAAGGTTTATATGTCTTTTCACATCAACCGAAAATGCAAACTATGCAAGACAAGCAGCATCAGATAGTTCTGGAAATTTTTTTTCATTATCTTCCATGTACTGCCCACTTTCTTTTTTAATGTGTAGACGCGCTGAAGTGCTGTCCCCCAACTAAACCATCTTTTATCATTGTCATACGTAACATCTTTGTATTCTCTCTGGATGTCAAGAAGACACTGCTAAAAATGGCCGTGAAACAGAGTTTTAGAGCGAATAGAGTTCATATCCTTTATCACTGGCTTTAAGACACGATCACATGAGAGGTGTTTACCACAAAGAACTTCTTTATGAATGATACAGTGAAGTTTAAAAACTTTGCCAGCCTGACTAAGCTGATTTTGTTACAGACAAGTTTTGCTAGTCAACTGTGCTCACGAGTCATGGCGCTAGCCATCAGTAATAAAGATATTGATTACTTGGTAATTTAACGTCATAGACAGCAGAACAAACAGAACCAAATGCATGTGTTCACCTTGTCGATCTTTAAGACTGAAGTCTAGTAATTGGTAAACAATACAATGTTATCGACTTTTTCCATCCTTTGACGTACTCAAAGCGGTAAAACGTCTCGACTTTTCTTATATTTAATGTGGTTAAAAAGTAATACGTTAGTTAATTAATTATTTCAGATGAGGCCGCGGGCCAGTAAAAATTGCTTCGCGGGCCGCTTTTGGCCCGCGGGCCGCACTTTGGGCATCCCTGGTCTAGGCTGATAACAAAGTGTCCGTACCGTGCCACTCCCCCCTCCCACTCCGAGTTCTTAGTTTGAAGCCAGTGGCGGATTTAGCTATAGGGCAGGGGGGGTCGGGTCGCCCCCCTCCCGCGCACCTGTTAGGTCTAAAATGACGCCCCCCCCCCTTTAAGACGCCCTTAATGAACATTAAAAAGGTGTAACTAGAGCAAAAAAAAAAAGATTGTTAAACACGAATCTTTTAATCAATCACTAAACTGCAATACGACAATATTGGCTTGCTAAATATCGTATTTCAAAACTGCAATATCTGGTTTGGTCAGTCAGGAGCGTCGCTAAGTGGAAAAGAATAGAGAAGCATTGAAACGAATGTTAGGCGTGACATTGTTTTAGCAAAACAGAGGACACAGAGAACAATCTTGCTTTATTGATGGTAGTTGTAGAAATACTGGAGATTTTCGTTAAATGTTAATTAAGTTTGCCAACTATGATTCCACTTTAAACAGTCGTCTAAAGTTTAAAAAGAAAAATGAAATTTATTTAAGTAATGATGTGCAAATTCATTTAATTCAATCATTTGCACCTGAATTATCAGCAGCAATTGATAATAAAGTTAAGTCTTCACATTTCTTTTCTTTAATTATTGATTCAACCATTAATGTATCTAAAATTCATCAGGTGTCACTTTAAGTTCAGTTTTAAAATTAAGAAATGTTGAGGAAAGATTTATAGGCTTGTATACTTTGGTAAACAGAAATGCTGCAAACCTGCATTTGCTTAGAAGATTCTAACGGAACTACACATTACAAAAGCGAAACATTGACATCACAATCTGTGGAGGAAAGGCATACGATGGCGCATCTGTGATGTCTGGAATTAAGAGTGGACTTAAAACTTTCACTCAATGTTGTCCCCATGTTTTGAATTTGGTCACTATCGAAGCAATTTCTGTACACAGTAATGTACAGTTGCTGTTTTTTTTTTTGGCTCAGCTGAAAGGTTGTACGCATTCTTTACGTCTAGTTTACCACGTCTACATACTCTTTAAAAAGATCATAAATGTCAATATGAATTAACAGTAAAAACTCAGAAATGACTTTCTGATACAAGATGGTCAAGCCATAAGCATGCAGTTGTTGAATCATTCTCTGCTATTCTAGCCACTCTAGAAGATATAAATTCAGGGAAATCAACATAACATAGAGGAAGTGTCGGAAGTCAGAGCAGAAGCTGTGGGACTATCTGTTTTAATAACAAATATTCTTTTTTTTCTGATGCTATTTGTACAAAAGCTGGTTGATATTTTCGTGTTATCAAACCACTTGTAGCGCAAGAGTATTAAAATTGCAATTGCAAAACGATTGGTCCATGTTGGAAGAAATAAGTTTGTTGAAAAGAGAAGCGATCAAGCTTTTTAAAATTCTGAAAGTAGATGTCTAATCATCTATTAACGAAAATGGTTCCAAACTAGATGTTAAAAACAAAATTTAAAGAAACTCAAATTTGCAAAAAATAAAAGTATGGCAGGTGAACTTAGTAGAGATGAAAGGGCTGATGATCCAACTACTAGTTTTAAATCTGAAACATACTTCACTATCTTTGATACACTACTAAAATAAATAGATGATCGATTTAATGACTTTAGGGGCACAGCTATTTATTTCTATTGTATTAATCAATCAAGAATGTTGAAAAAAAAAAGATTCTCTTTGAAGTTGATGCAAAATTTACAAACATATTAACCCTGAAGAAGCAATCGTTGAATAGTATACCTTCAAAGATTTGTATGCATCACAACGTCCATCTTAAAATCCATCACAACGTCCATCACAACGTCCATCACTATCTACAACTAGTGAGCTACAACTTAAAGACTTTCTACCATTCTTGTTTGAAAAATAAATAATTAAAAATTTTAAAGATTAAATTATTTTTAACGAGTAATTGACACATCACTTACAATTAATTGGAAGTAAAAAAAAAAAAGTATATATAAACAATTTTTAAAAATAGCGCCTGATAAATAATGAATTTCCTGAAGATGACATGTACATTTGGGTTTTAAAATATTGACTGACGGGAATGTTCAAAATGTTGATAAAGTTTGCCTACTTATCAAACCAAATGAAAAGTGTATGAAGCTAATGGCAGTAATGGCGTTTGACTTAAAGACAGAAATGACGATAGCTCTTCTGATGAATTACTGCGTTACAAAATGGAGATGAACGTACAATGGTGAAAAGTTAATGAACACCAATATCTGATAATGTCATTCCTTGCCAAGACCGTTTTGAGCATACCAGTTACATCAGTTCCATGTCAATGATTGCTCAGTTCTGCTGGTTATATTGTCAATTAGACCCGCTCATCACTTGAACCAATTAATGTCAACACACTTTTGCGTAGTTGGTGAAAAGTTGATATATAAAGAAGACATTCCAGTGTTATTTAGATTTTTATCAGAACGTTAAATAAGTGTTACTTATGACATCATAAATTAAAATTTTTGGCTTTAATCGAAATTAACGATTAATTAATCGTTAATTTTTCAAAAGTTAACAATTAAATTTAAATTAATCGTTAACAGCCCTAGTATTTACCCAAAAATCTGTTTTTAGTAAAATTTTCGGCGCCCCCTGAAATTCTCCTCGCCCCCCCACGCAGACAAAGCTAAATCCGCCACTGTTTGAAGCTAAAGTGATGCTATGTATTCAGCTGTTTCTTAAATCTTAGTCGTGACCGAGCGCTGTCTCTTTTTTTCTATTAAACTTCCGTATTCAACAATCAAATCATGTCTGATTTCAGATGACTAAAAATATAACAAATAGTATTGATGTAGTGCTCTGGGTGACGCTAACGAAACCACTATAGTTAGTAATAGTAGGTGCCTCGTCACAGCGGTGTTCGGGGTTATTTTCTAATCATGCTAATGTGGTTGATGTAAAACCCCCCCCCACCTCCGAAAACGAACACACACCCACCCTTATACATTTTTTTTCTTTACTGAAACAGATTTTTTGAAAATATGTTTTTTTTTGTGTGTGTGTTTTCGTCATGTGCCGTCTCATTTCATTTTTCTTGTCAGTACGTTTGTTTAGGTGATAATAACTAATAAGATTTAATCGAGTTGCCAGTGCATTAAAATAATTATTTAAAATGTTCTCCTTTGCCTTTATAACTTGTTTATGCTGTCATAAACTCGTAACTAGTTGGGTTTTTTTCATGATATAAACCATTTGTCATTAATTTTTTATTAAAAAGTCTATCCAATCCAGTCAGCCGCGAACTTTTATTTCGGGGTTGGGGGTAGCTTAGTAAATACAAGGCTGTTAGTGGTAGCTATATTTTTCATATCACAACTTGATAATTTAAAATGATGCCTGGGGTTAAATATTTGTGACCGTGTTAGGTCCTTGCAGTCAAGAACAATTCCTTAGAAACGTTCTTCTCCTTGTTTCAAGATTTAAATTCACCAGCCGTGGGAGGAAAATTTTTCTCCCCAGGAAATTACCCAAACACTATCCGCCACAAGTCGTGGGGGAAGGGAAGAGTGAGTTTTGTTTAACAATTCGCTTCAAGTATTATTCTTTTGGTTCCATTTATGAATTTTCCAAGATATTAACAATCATCAAATGAACAAAATTAGCGGGGTTTTTAAAAAAAATAAAAATAATAAAAGCCTTTTTAATAGAGCACAAGACTTTTTTCTTCGTATGTTTCAAATACTCAATAATTGTTTTCCTAAGATAATGCTTTAGTTATCTTAACCTCACGCAATACGTTTTACCATGAGATACAAAGCAGCAGCAAAGGTCTGTAACAAGGTAATAGAGTTACATTTATTTCACAACAGCAAAGATGGAAGGTTATGATCCCGAGAAGGATGTTTAAGGTAATCTGTGAATAAATTCCTTATCTTTAATTAAGGTTGTTTATTTCCCCAAAGGAAAATGAACACTTGCCATCCCATAACATTGCTGTTAAAAGTTGAACAAAACGAATGAGACATATCAAACAACTAGAGGTGAGTTTGATTACTTGTCTAGTCTGTCATCTACCATGAAATGATGACTTTGTAAAACTGGAAATAGCTTTGGTGAGGCGAACTTCACAGATACTTCAGTTCACGTATTCAAGTAATGAACTTTATAAGAATTCAGTAAATTATAGCCTCTGGTGATATTGGTATAGGCCCCTTTCAGAAATACATACATACATACTAAACATACCCAGAGAACAATAATTTGTGATGAGTTTTTTTTTTTTCATTTTATTTTTTTGTATTTTAAATACATGAGAACAATAACATCAAGATTCGTTATTCCCTTTACATTTTGCAAGTTAGGGCTTGAGAGATGTTCCTTTCTGATGATTAGTATAAAAAAAATAACATAACATATGGATCAATTTACCAACATAAAAAAATTAATAATAGACACATATGGGGGGGGGGGTGAAATGACTGATAATATCTGAGGTGTGCATATTTCCGTTTGATATAAAATATAAGAGATACTCCAGTGACAGTTTAGGTCTGAAAATGTCCAAGAACAATGCATGAATTAGTGATTTTCAAGTCAGGAAACATTTTACTAGGGCCAGTAACTCTATGCCGTTATGAGGTTTGTTAAAAGTCATCTTTGTTTCAGACAGAATAAAGCATGTTGCAAAATTTAAACTGACAAAGCATGCTTTAATATGTAGAAATATAAATTTATATATAAATTTTTAAATATTCCAAATGAACTGTATTGAACATGCAATTTGTTTGTGCCATAGTAAAAAATGTACACATTATTAGGCAAATGGCTGGCTCTTTTAAAAACAAATTATGTAATCTTAGTGATACTTCCTCATAATATAAATAGACAATACAGGGAGTCCTCGAGTTACCATGTTCATCTGTTCTAAAGAAACGTTGTAATCTGAATTTTAGAGTAAGTCGGAACACATACATATATGTAATGTACTGTATGTAAAGTGCTATAAGAAAATGTTACAGTGAATGACTTTAAAAGTTTTTAAAAAATGTAAAATATGAGAGTGAGAAAGAGAGACAGACGGTGTATACAACGAAAATGAAGTATGTACTGAGACTGAGTGTATTCTTCACCCCACAACCACATCAAAGCGCATTCTTTCTGCCACGCGACCGAAACACAAAAGCAGGTAATTACATCAAAAGTATTTAAAAAAGAGAAAACATTTGTTAAAGTTTTAAAAAAGTTTAAAGAAAAAAATAAAACGACAAAATAACGCGTAATATAATTTTATATATTCTTATGGGGTCACTTTTGTAACCATGAAACATCGTAAGTCCAGACCGTCGTAACCCAAGGACTCCCTGTAACTTTAAAGATACAAAAAACATATAGGATAATTTTTAATAAAAAAAAACCCAACATGCTGAGCAATAATGTGCAAAGTCTAAATTTAAAAAAAAAAATTCAACAAAAACTGGAGAGGAGAAAAAAAAAAACCAAAAATACAAGAGCTTACAAAATAAAGTCTACCAAACTAATGAGCTGTCCCCCACCAATAACTTCAATGTTAATCTCTGATGGGCTCAGCATGTGGGTTGATCCATTTTGTAAAGTACCATACAAAAGTCAGCATTGTTTACTTGAAAGTAGGAATAGACTGAGAAGGTTTTACCCTACACGGAATCATCTTCTTTACCCACAGAACACAAGGTATTACAAATGTTCAAATATAAATTTTTTTAAGTTTAAAAAAAAAATTTACGGTGTAATGGTATTCAAAATATATACTCTAATACATGAAATAAATTCTTACAAAAATGATTAAAAGTCACATTTTTTTATCCTTCAAAAAAAATTTATACATGAAAGCTATAAAAAAATTAGTTGATGGTATCACAGCTTTTCTGTGACGCAAAATTGGTGAGGAGAAAAAGTAAGCTAGAAAAAACAAAAACTTTATGTTCATGATAAACATCCTGTACAAAGAGAAACATTCATCTTTTCAAGGTTTCCAAAATAAGTAGCATGAGGTGAAGCAAACAAATCCTTATAACCATTGGTCGAGCCCATGAAGAGGTGTGAAGCTCTGGTCAAAGAACTGAGCGGTTAATTAAACCTACTTCATATGTGTGTAAAATGCATTCAACAAAATGTAATACTAGTGATTAAAAATTTAGAATACTTTTCCTCAACTGTGGGTAATTTTACGGTATCAAACTAATTACTTGTGTAAATACTGAGCATTCTCAAAAAATAAATATCTTTTACAAACAATAACAGATGAAATAAAACTTCAAAACTCACAGATCATCAGGTGTTGTTTTTTTAAATATTTAAAAACTAAGCAAACAACCAAGCTCAATATAATTTTATTTTAGATATTAAAAAAATAGAGCATGTAGGTTCTTTCTTATTTATCAAGTTGTGGGACCTGATTAAGAATGATTTATAAAATTTATTATAAAGGCGTACAAGAAAAAATAGTCAATTGCCAAGGACTTCTGGTCTTTTAGTAAAATATCTTATTTGTTAACTAAGGAAATGAGAGAGTTTTTTTTTAAAAGACTAAAAAAAAATACCCAAATCATTTCTTTTTCTTGCTTCTTGCTTTTAAAAAGCATTCTGAGATCATTGTTTGTAGTGAAAACTATAGCAGTGAAAAAAAATGTGCACTCTTTCAAAAAATTTTTATTAGTGAAACAAGCCTGCATAGTTTCCATATAATCCTGCAGGCAAGGGGCCTCCAGCAACAAACAACCTTCCTTTGTACTCATCGTAACAGTGGGTGTAGACAGCATTGGGGTATTTGTAACCATCAAAGTGCTGTCTGTAGCTGTCATCCTTGCACTGCAAATACAGGAATTTTATGAAAAAGTATTTATGTGTAAAACTTTATATATATTTTTAATTTTTGTCAATACAACACTTACTTATATATTAATCTTTCTTGTGTGTCAAGATATAATCAGATAATTTTTTTTAAATCTTAAAATTATAACAGAAGGGTTAAATAACCCTTCTGGTACAAGGCATGTATTTTTGCAGTGACCTACATTTTCTCCTTGTGGCCCAAAGAGTCTTGGCAGAATATTTAATCATTAGGGAAATAGTAAAGTTTTATTTCTTTAAATTATAAAATTGACCAATAACAGATTTCTTTTTACATATCATTTTTTTTTTTTGTTTCCTGGTCATGTTGTTAATGACGACTTATGCACACTTGATGAAACCTTTTATATTTAAATAGCATTTAAATTTTTAAAAATTATACAATAAATGTTTAATTTTTTTTAAAAGTAAATATATATATTTCTTTTCACATTATTGTCTTTAAACATCAACTTCACCTTCATAAATAACAGTGTCGTCTTTTGTTTAATTTTTTTTCTTTAATCTACTTTATAATCTTTTCTACACTTGTCTAATTGTTGTGTTGATTAATGTAAGGAAAGTGTGAATCAAAAATCAACAGATTAGCTAACATCCTTATCCATTTCTGCACTGATAATTATCTTCATGTCCCTTTTTTTGTTTTTTTTATAAATTTTATAAAATAATTTGCAAACCTAAAAATTCTAACTCATTTCAAAATAATGACTGGGCCAGGGGGAATAATAAGCAATTTAATATCTGACCCTGAAAGGATATTTTGAACACAAAAAAGTATGTCAGTACCAGAATGGTAAACACTATTCCATTAATTTCTTTTTTAAACTCATTATTTAACAATTATATAAGCTGTGAAAAACCTTGCTACATATCCCCCCAAAAAATTAAAAGGATCAAAACAAAGTTTATTGTTTTTCTTGTATATCGACGTTATATAATGAATTTCATGTTGTGACATAGAAAAAATGTTTTGAATTCTAAGTTAGAAGTAAGCTAATGAACTGTATATGAACTAAAAACCTGTCAGGTGTGAGAAAATAAAAGATTGTTAATAATAAAAATTTTACCTACCAACCAGCCATCCCCAACTTTATAGTCAAGCCACTTGAGACCGGTTTTATCACAGATGAATCTAGACATTCTTGTGTCATAGAACCGAAGTCCTTCTCGACCAGTGCCAATGGTTATGATGTTATGATTGAAGCTTAAAGATCTAACGCCTTGCAATGATAAAGATAGTTAAAGTTTATTTTCATGCAAAGCACTCATCGGAAACAAAATAATAATCCTCATAATAGGTTAACATCATAAGAACAAAGTGAAATTTTAAATAAATAAAAATAAATGTAACTATTTTGGGAAAAACTCTGACATGGTCTATTTAAACATTTTTTTTAAAAAAAAGAATAAATCATTGTACCAACCTTGCGGATGGTATAACTTAATGGCCTGGCACTTAACCTCCACTTTAGCTCTCTGATCTATTAATGTCACATGTGACTGTGAGCCTACAGCAAAAAGTCCTCTTTCCTCTGAGCTTGCCACACAGACATTCTCTCTTCTTGAAGGTAAATTGATGGTTTCTAGCTGAAATATTTTTTTAAAATGTATAACTTAGTAACTAAAAAAACTATGAAATAAAAGAAGAATTTTTTAAAACCCCATTGAAGGGTTCAAACTGGCATCTGCTACGGTAGAGAACATGAAAATTACTTAAAGAATTCTTTACTATCATTAGTCAAACCCCTACCACCACTCCAATCACAGATGTCATTTAATTTGATATCTTTTAATTATGTCCCCAGAATAAAATTTCTTGCAATTCTATTTAAACTTTTATATCTAGAAAATTCCTGATTTTATTTTTGAGCCCCAATTAACAACAATTGATGTATATTAACTCTTTTTCTCCGGAACAACGCTCCCATCGTTGATTTCAAAATGACGTTTCTGCCGGATCAACGATGGCAGCGTTGATTTATTAAAAGGGAATAGTTTCGTTTCTTTACATAGCTATTTAACTAAAATTAGTTTTAATGTATTCTAGAATGATTTCCCTTGAATTAAAAAGTCGGAAATCGATTGTTTGAATGTGTTTTCACCACGAAAGAAGTGTTTGAAAGGCTTGTTTTCATTTTCGTTTTTTACATTTTGTTTACAAACATGGATATTCAACTAGCTCATCTGGTTATTGATCTAATATTCTAAATACTACGATGATAAACAAGAACAAGGTATAGTTTTTTTTAAATGATTATTGAGATATTAATTTTAAATTGCCGATGAAACATATGCTTAGTCTTAGTGCTAGTACTAGTAGTAGTAGTTGATAAAAAAAAATAAGTTGACAAGTCATCTGTTGATAAACATCATGTCCCACCCACGTCTCAAATCTTGATGAATATTTATACTACAAAATAATAATATTGACTATATAAAGTGTAATTTGAAAGCTGCTAAACTTTTCACTAAAACTAAGTGCAGTTTTAGATATAATTTAAAACAATTTCTAGTTACAATATGTATAGCTTCAAGTTCCATTGTAAACAGTTGAAGTTCAATTTTTTGTATAATTTTCCAGTGTGGGTGACCATGGATAATGAGCTCTAATATTATTTTTATTTGCTTATTTGAAGTGACATTGTTTCTATTTGGTGCAAAAATGAATATAGTTTCTAAAAAACACTACTTTATAACATTTTAGATAAAAATCTAAATTTTAGTGACTTTGAATGAGGTTTTGTAAAAAAAAAAAAAAAAATTTTTAAATAAAACTTTATTTTCATTACAACAAAATCATATTATTTTATGGAAATAAGGTCAGGAGTCTGTGTTGCCTAAAAACATCATTCATTTCCCTTCAATTCAATATCAAATATATCATTATCTGTTAAAAAATAAAAAAGTTATTAACATTTTAAGATGGCATGGTAGCTCGCGACAAATTTGCAAAATAGATAATTCCGTCAAAACGTGGAAAACAATTACGGAGAAAAAGAGTTAATAATAATATTTCCTTTCAACCAAAATCATTATTTTAAAATAATTTCTTTAAATTTTCAAAAAGTATCAAATATTAATAAAGCAAAGAATTATTTTTTTTTAAATCACGCAGAAAAGCCATCATCTCTACATATAATTCACCAGAACAAGATCAAGATTGAGTAGTGTGCAATTAAGCATGATGAATGACCCTTGCTGGGGTCGACCAATCACACTGTATGGTTGGCAAGCGAAGGTGGTAGAGGGAGGGACATGTTTCAAGACCAATAATGCTTCTTGCATTCAGTTGTGTTGCTCCTTCTCAGAATAACATGAGATTAGTAGTGTAATGGTTATCACGTCTGCCTTATACGAGAGGGGCCTGGGTTCAAGCCCCAACGGAAACATTTTTTAAAAAATGTAAATGTTTATGTTTGTGCAACATCTTTGTAAACTTTAATTCTCAACATTGGAATAACTTCGGCAACGTGCTCTCCATTGATCTCAGTGATGGAAATGTAGTCATACACTCCCCTCAACAATATGCTCAGTGCATGAATACATCAGGAGTATATGGGGTCTCACATAAGGGACCCCGCAGATATCAACAGTCTCCTTAATCCAAGACAAGCATAAGGGTGTCTTAGAATTCCAGAACGGATAGCGTCCATGTATTCTGTATTTCATTGTTAATTCAATAAGGATCAAGCTTTTGTCTATTTATAGCAAAGGCCATGCAAATATTCCAGGTAAAAGATGGGAACAGCTTTTGTTTGTTCAACTTAAAAAATCCATTGATAAATTAATGGTAATGAAAATTCAATGAAAGAGTTAACCAATCATACTCTTAGTTACAATTTAATGTATTTAAACTGAGATTTTCATAATTTCAATAGAAATAAAGTAGCAAATGATGTGGGCCAAAGTGTGTTAATTTGTTGCATTTATTGACCAGGCAAGAAAGCTTTATTGTCACAGAAACATGAAGAACTTCAACTCAGAATATAAGAAAGTGAAAAATATTTTCAGTGATTATTTATCAATTATGTAATCTAGACTCCATCTGAGAGATAAATACATGTCCTCTTTATTTGACCTACTACAAGTGATTATTAAGGTCACAAACAAAAAAAAAGATCTTAGTCTTATTTTTTTTGTTAAAGGGGCAATAATAATGAAATAAATAACAAAAAAACTTTGTTTCCTAGGACATTTCTTTAGCAAAAAGTAAGGTAAAGCAAACTATCATGCAATGAACTACCACCTACCTGCTGGAAAGTCACAATATCCCAGAAGTGAAATTTTGCATTCATTGAAAGAACACCCATAATCTGAAAGAAAGGAATACAAAAATTAACAGCTATACATTTTTGGCATTTTAAAGCATAATTATATAGCATCAAGGCCTTGTTTAAAATGGTCATACATAATTCAGAAAACTTCAGCATCAGATATGGGAACAGTAAACAATGAGCAAATATAGATACAAATCATATGAGTGTAATAAATTTGAAGAAAGAGTTGTAAAGATAGTGCAGGATGGTAAGGATACAACATACAAGTTCATTTTTAAGGCTTTACCATACATTTTAAGACAGCTTTATGTGACTTCAATTTAAAATCTTAACCCTTACAGCTCATTTATACCTCTCCTTATAATCTTTTAAGTAACAATACAAAAGTTCACTTTGAAAAAGATGTAGCCACTTGCTCCCATAATTTTATGCAGTCAGAGCGAGAAGAAAAATTGTTGTCACTCATTTATGAGATTTGAAGACTCTGTAAAAAATTTGTTTGAGACCCATTGCACATAACAAACCTGTCTGTTTCTCATGAGTGATAGAGCTCTGACTCGAAGTGCATTGGTGCAGATTTTTGTTGAATGAGGAAGTATCACATGATGCCCATGGTCTTTCAGGTCTCCAACTGACTTAGAGGAAAGACTTTGACTACCAACACACCACAATGCCAACGAGCTGTCTCTTGAACCTGTCGATAACAATCAGCAATATGTAAACTATTGTTTGAGGATACTTTATGAAATTATTTTCTAAATAGTTCATTGTCTTGCAACAAGTTGTCAGGAAAAGATAAGGGAGAACCTTAACTAAGCTCTCACATTTTGATATTTGATGATTGAATAAATGACTAGATTTTTAACCAGGCTTTTTATTTAATATAAAAATCTTGACAAAAATTTCTTATTTGATTTTGTAACTTTAAATTTTAATATCACTTGTATTGTATACAAAACATTTTAAAGTATACTGCTCAAAAGCAGACATAAATAGGATGTTATGTTTAGAAAAATGTCATAATTTGCCATATGACTAATCAGTGAAAGAAAAGTTAAATTGTTATTTATTGACATCCCACCTGTTATCAAATATTCATCATCTACCCAGTCCATGTCAAAGATCCAGTCTTTATGAGCTTGCTGGAGATTCAAAATTAGACCAGTTACATATCAGAATCAACATGAAAGGTAAGTTTATAATAACAAATTTTTTTTTTTATTTGAACAATGGTGACATAGTCATAATTTAATTAAGAGTGAATTTTTGGATGGAACGTTCTTGTGCATCTTGGCATAAAATAAGATTTGGGCATAATTATTTTTTAAGTGCAAAAAATCACAAAATGTTTTTTTTATCAATGTCCTGGCACTTGGGGAAACTTACAGATACACACACCAAAGGATTCAAAAGTCCATGATCATAAAATTTAAATACTGCATTTATTTTAATTTAACTTTGTAATTTTATTAGTTTATTATAATCTTTTAATGTATTACATTGAGAATATACTCTTAGATTGGAATGGAATTTCATTCACATAATTTTCACCCCCCCAAAAATGGAATAGGAATATACCATTATTATTATGTTAATAAGAAAGAACATAATCCATAGGGGTGTGCCGGAATCCGGTCCGGAATCTGGTTCCGCCGGATTTTGCACTATCCGGTGAAATTCGGTTCCGCCGGATTTACATTATTCGTAATCCGGAATATACCGGATTTCAGAATTTGTGACTTACCTGATCATAATCTGAAATAAAAGTAATTCTCTTTCCCGAATTCCACACGATCACGATATATTAATCGATTGTTTCGAGAGTTGAGCTTGTTTAATGCTTAATATTCCGAACATACCAGAGGCTAGAGTCAGCACCGCTAATAGTGGCCTATCGGCCCAATCCCATACATGATAGTGCGGGGATGAGTAATTATTATTCGTGACATCATCTTAACCGCAATCACCAATGCGTTGTAACAAAAATAATAAGAACTATACTGCCCAAGCGCCAGCCCGCCACCTTACCGAGCACGGCAGACGACCATCAAATTGCGTCAAGCCAGCAGCCCTGTGCTGACCTAGCCTATCTATGAATACTTTTAGGGACATTGCGCCATCTCTGATTGGCTGGTTGGTTACCACTTGGTTACCTAACGATCTTTGGTTTAAACGACGGTATGACACAAAACATTTCGCCACATTGAATGCTTGAAATTGAAGTGGAGTTTGTACTAAGGTTGTTAAGACCGCTCGTTTTTTAGGACCGGCTAACAGTGATGGTTAATTGTCTTTTTTAATATTTTATTTTGAGGACTCGTAGTTCACCGGTCTAAATATGAGAACCGGTTCAATCGCACGTTAAAGTTAGAGAGGCATTTTTCATTAGTTTCAAAAACCAACGCCTCGCCCCGTCCATTGTGACGTCATGTTTACCTCTCTTGTGTGTGATGCCGGTCAGCTCAGTCAAATCGCGCTTTAAAATTAATAAAAAAATTATAAAGCTACGTACTAAACAATGATGATAAAATGGAATTTATTTTTAAAAAACATTATTTTTCTATCACCAACTCGCCAGAATAATTGAATTTTGCGGCGCACACGTTTCCCCTCCCCGTTTTTTCCTGTTCAAATAGGGTTTGAGCCACACTCGCCGTACTATTAATGTGATAATCAAATGCCTTTGACTAGCAGGAAAACTGTCACTAAAAGACCGAACTCAAATTTGTGGGCCGATTAATCACCCGGTATCTTTGCTACATCTTTCAAATACCTATCGTAATATAGGTACATGCACTTCACTAAGCGGCATGCGCCGATAAGTTTTTTGAATGCCTGAAACAGACTATAAACCGGTGATCAGAAAATGTCGATACGTCATGGGGTCATATGCTTTTATAGCTTTCTTTGTCTTTATGAGACACAGACTATAATTAATATAAATAGAAACAGCCAAAATCTGGAATCCGGAATAATCCGGATCCGGCGGATTTCGCATAAGAAAATCCGGAACCGGATCCGGTTGAAAAAAACGGATCCGGCACACCCCTAATAATCCATCATCAATAATTTTAATCAAAGTCTATCTGTTTTCACATTTTCATATCTATTTTCTTTTCTTATTTCTCATTTTAAAAAATAATAATTAAAAAAAAAAAGAAAAATCCCTTGACTAGTCTATAATCAATCAATCTGATGTGATATATACAGAAGTTTTTGCAATATTTGTAACCACTATATACTTAAAACTGTTTTAAAACATATAGACGATAAAGACGTTTGTGTTGCCATAAATAAAATATTTAAAATGCCATGTGGTTACATGTGGCTCAGAGTTTGGAAAAATCTTACCTCAATTTTTGCAACACATTTTTTTCAGACTTAATCTGGATTTTTACCATACAAATATATCAAGTTGGATCACAGGTTTTAACAATTTTGAACTTAATTATTCTTTCCCTCAAAAATTGTAAAAACAGAATTATAAATCCCAAGCTTATGTGACTTTGATGCATTTATTAGCTAGGGAAGTCTACTGAATGTGTTTTCTTACAGTGCTTTTTTTAAAACTATACTATAATCTGTAAGTGTACCGCGTGATCCACTTGCAGTTTGGTAAACAGGATGTATTCTTTATTAAATAACATTCATGTCGATAACTCACCTCTCCAACACACAAGGGATCAAAAGTGGGCAGTTCATACACAGCGACATCATTCGTATTTTGGGCACCAGTGGCTAGCAGTGTCCCAGAGGGATTTATTGTGATGCTATGGATGCCACAGGGACACTCGGCAGGAACACTTTCATTAGAGCTCTTCAAAGACTGAATATGCACAATGTTGTTGTTTCGCACATCCATAACAAGGAGCTACAGTAAAATGAAAGACATTAAAATGTAGTGCAAACTGTTAAAAAAAACTAATAAAGTTAACAATAAAATAATTTCATTTATTCATGTCTTTTACCAGCATTGATAATTATGTCAAAAATATTACAGCTAATTAAGAAAAACCTATAACCCCTTTTAACTATTAATGATACGTGTTATTTCTTTTTATTTTAAACATTATTTTTACCTTGTTACATTTTGTTCCCATGACTACTTGAGACTCATTTATCCATCTTGAGGCAAAAACTTTATTTACAGTACCAAGGTTAAATTCTTTCTCTTTGAGGAGGAGTGGAACAAGACTAGACACATAGTCTGGCAGCTTTTCTGAGTAAAATTTTGTGTGAAGAGCGTCTAGACTTTTACTTATTTTCCTTCTTGATACTCCATATTCCCTGTCTCTCAAAATTAAAGCAGCATCAGTAGAGAGTAGGGGAGGTTTGCATATTCTATCATTTTTTTCATAAGAACAGTGTTCTTCAAATGGTGCTGAAAAATTGATTTCAAAATTTTTTAAAAATATAAAATTATTGTTTCAATTTGTATCTTTTAAAATGTTAACATAACAACTATAGAACAAAATGAAGGTGATATAAATTTGACGCAGCTACTTATTTAGAAATGGTAATAAGAAACTGCTAAAAACAAGTTTAAACAGTTTTAGAGTAATTAGATCCATTTTTGGAATGATTACATTTCAGAAATTTTGCCAAGTAATTGTTTTCATGTTATGCATCAATAAAGCTCTGAAATTTGAACTTCAGAATTGTAATGTGTTACCTCCTACACAAGAAAACTATTGGTGAACAAGTTACATACCATCCCTTGGTTGTAATACTGAATCCTCATAGGGGTCAATCAAATCATATGTGTGTGATGGCCAGTGACCAATAACTAACTCAAGCTCATTGTAACGATCATGGAGGTCCTGAGCTAACTGTCTATAACTTTCATGCATTCTTTGTCTGAAAACCTCTTCATCGCTTAAATCACTTAAGTCCATTTTATGACTTGACTCACTGAAGGAGAAAGATATATTTGAACTTGAATTATAATAATTTGTTAGATTTAAGAAAGTTGTGTAATTTATGTTCACAGTGGCTGGTCTCTTACTTTTATAATCATGTTTAAGGAAATGGAATAACATAACAAATACAATTTTATCTTTTAAAGTTCTTAAATTGAAATTTTAATTTATTTCTATGGGTTTTGTACACACTATTCACTATATCTTTATTTGAAATAAATGAATGTCAAAATAAAGTTATAATTTGTATAACTTATTTTGTGTTTCTTTGTACTTTTTCACAGGACAAAGGGGTTTGTGTGAGGGGAATTTAGGGTCATAAGCTTTAACTTTAAGCATACAGGTAAAGAGATTATAATTCAATTTTCTTAACTAACAATACGCTTACAAAATAAAAAACATTCAAAGTTTAAAATTAAGAAACAAATTTTGATATTTCAATAATATTGAATCACCTCAGACTCATTAAATTAATATAAATGAGTATGAGTTGGATGAGATCATTCCTGGGATTACAATCAATCTAGGAATTGCAGTTTCAGTTATACTTTGCACCTGTTTCTTACTAATACTAATGATGAAAGACAAACAATACACAGTCCGTAGGGTCCATAGTATAGACTTATCTCTTTATAGTGAACACTCAGAATACTGAATCATGTAAACAAAGTCAGTAGTGTGTACATCAAAGGTCAGAATAAAAAATAATACACTAAAAACAATTAAAGATGAACAAAATCACAATAACAAACATTGACAAACATCAAAAAATGACAATGACAACAACACAGTAAAGTCAGCACTGGTGCAGTAGAAGCAGCAGTGGTCAGTGGATTGGAGACATTGAGTTGTTGACAAGTCTATTTATTTATTAAATGACTATTGACATTGAATTATTGTCTCAATTATCAATTCAAACTCAATTGAGACAATGTCAATTCAATTGACAATAATTAATTAAGTCCCAATTGACAATTTCAATTGACAAATTGAAATATGCCACACTTATGATGACTTATGTAATATTAATCTAATATATTTTAAATTCTTACTTAATAATGGTGAGAATAAAAATAAAGCATTGATTTAACGTTATAATTTGATGAATTCAACTAGTAAGACAAGACTTTTAAATGTTACATATGTTTAAAATCATTGACACTAATAGTTGAAATTAGGTTTGTTGCGTTTTTCTAACATTAACGGAAGTAACGGTTACTACACTTTTTCGAATTCGAGTTATCTTACTTAGCTTAAAATTTCGAATTATTACGTACCATGAAACGCAAAATAAATTTCCTAGCTCTATGTCTGTATTAACTGATAAAAGGTCTTAAAGAAGTTTCACCGACAAAACGGCCCCGACAAAAGGGCTCCGACATAACGGCCCTGGACTAATAGATGTACTCATATTAAAAATCGCATATTCTTATTTTTACTCACCAATTCAGTGACAGGTTTAGCTCACAAAAAATACAATAATGACATCACATGTCACAAGAATAAACTTAATACTATGACCTATGTATGACTTATACTATGCCACTAAACTAAACACATATTCTTCGGACCTGAGATCTAATCTCTTAAGGCCTTGGCTAATACTTGGGCAATCTGCTCCATCTGTTGGGCAGTGCCATACAACATTGTCTGAACGTAGGACTCCCCTGCCCCCCTAACCTCCCCGGCTATGTCAAGCGTGGGACATGACGTCAAGAAGTGTGTGATCGTCTCAGAGGCTTGGCTGCAATGGTGGCAGTTGGGGTCCCTGTTGTGATCTAGCCTGTTAAAATAAGATTTGGTTGGGCAATGTTCGATGCGCATTTGGGTCACCAAACTTGGTTCCATTCCTTTTAGACCCCACCACTGGTCTGATCTGCTTGGCCTGGGCATGCTAACGAATACCCCTCTGGCTGTCGCTCCATCTTCCCACTCCTGGTACCACTTTTCCCTGAAGTGGTCCATTAGCCACGTCTTTGCCCCAAGATATGTGACTGGGACATCTGGTTGGGGTTGGGCTGCTCCAGCTTTTGCCAGCTAGTCTGCTATATCATTGCCTTCTACATTCACGTGGCTAGGAATCCACTGCACTGTGACCCTACCACCAAGTCTCTCGAGTCTGCCCACGTCCTCCAAGATGGCATCGACTAGGTGGGTGCTACGTTTCTCAGACAGCAGGACTTCGAGCGCCGATCTCGAGTCACAAAACAAGACCGTGTCAAAACCTACTAGTTTCGACCTTTGCAGTGTCAGGTGCACACTTTCCAGGGCCCTGTGAATACTATGCCACTAATATACTCGATATGTTATATAGTCTCAGTTGTTTGTTGACAAGAAATAATATGATAACATCACAAGAAATAATTTTACAATATTAACACTTGTTTAAGGGTAAAAAATTGACGAAAGCTTAAAATGCAACAAAATAATTTTTTTGGTTAAAAAATGCAAATAATTTGTCTGGGGCTGTTTTGACCGGGGTCGTTATGTTGGGGCCGCCGTTATGTCCGGTGCCGTTTTGATTGGTCACCCTTAAGAGAACACATGGAAAATTTGTAATGGTGGATATGAGATGGTCTATCCAAGCTTACAATTTTAAGGGGCGACATTTTCGTAAAGAGGTATTTTTAGTGGTAGTATGTGACGAAATTCGCGGACCAGCCTGAATCGATAGAAGCATCAACTGTTAATTTCAACTACTACTTAAAGTGACTGTGACTACACTTACTCTTACACCAGGGCCGGATTAATAGTAATTAAGTATATACACGGACAACCAGTTAACATTCAACGCGAATTCATGATTGTGATAAATGCGCCATCCTAATTCCCTACAAACCTATCCAACTCCACCCCACCCGGTAAGATGTAATTGGACAATACAGAGGCTGTGTGGTCAAATAGTTCTTTCTAAAGGTGACTACATTCTGTCTGCTCCCACTCACCTTATTTACCTTCCACATAACTCTTGCCAGCACGTGTGTTGGTCACTGAGTCTAGCCTTCATAACAACGACGTAATGTTCAGTCAGATCATATGGGTCCGGCAGCTTGAATTTTATAATTTATAGCGAGTTGGCGGTATTGACTATGACATTTGTTTTAAAGTTTAAAGTTTTTAAGTTTAAATACTGACAATTGTGTAAGTCTTATTAAAATCAGTAGATCTGCGAGGGAGGTCTTCACGTGTTAAGGAACACAACAAACAGAAGTGAATGGAAGGGCGCGTGCTTGTCATGGTTTCAGCGCATGCGAGGTGCGACATTCAGCATGCCCACACTTTTGTTTTTTTTAAAAATATTTAAAAAAAAAATTATTTTGTCATCACTGTGAAAATATTTGAACGACTAAAATATATATATATTTTTATAACCCAATAATTTATAATAAACTAGGTCCTTCTTAAATGTGTTTGGGATAGCAGTTGAGATACTGTTTGTAATTTTTAATGGATAATAATATAAAAAAATCATTACTTTGAAGAAAAAAACAGCAAAAAAACTAATAATAAATAAAAACATTCAGGGTGTCGAAACGAAAGGGTCGAAACCTCCGGGGTCGAAACGTCCTGTGGTCGAAGTGTCGAGGGTTGAAACGCCCTGAAGTCAAAACGTTCTATGGTCGAATCGGTAGGGTCGAAACGTCCGGGGTCTAAACGTCAGTAATTCCCAGAAACCTAAGCAGTAAGTTGACTCCTCGGCATCCTTCCGTCTCGCGAGACGATGGTGCATCACCGTTGGGTTGGGTTGCATTTTCTCGAGTGGCTGTGCAGTCCTATCCTTGAGTGACAGTCTTTGCCACAGTTTTTACACACGAGTTCTGTGCTTCCAAATGTTTTGGCCTTTCTCCTAGCTCTTCTGTCTGCAGCCTCCTCCATTCTTCGCTCCTCGGCTATTATGACGCCCTCTTTGACAACTGTGCGCCACGTAGATCGGTCTTCTGCCTTACACTCCCAGTCACTTGTATGTATTTTGGCTGCTTTCATGTCTCTTTGACAGACATCTTTAAATCGCAAGCGTGGGCGACCTGTTTTCCTCTTTCCTGAAGCAAGTTCACCATATAGGAGGTCCTTCGGGATGCGGCCGGGGCTCATTCTTTTGACATGTCCTAGCCACCTCAGGCGTCTTTCACTAAGAATTGAGAACATGCTTTGGGTATTGGCACGCGTTAGAACCTCACTATTAGGCACCTTTTCTTGCCATTTAATGCCAAGAATGCGGCGCAAGCATCTCAAATGGAAGCTGTTAAGCTTACGCTCTTGTGATGTATAAGTGGTCCATGTCTCGCTCCCATATAGTAATGTACTGATGACACAGGCTCGATAGACGCACAGTTTGGTTTTCTCCGTTAGCTTGGTGTTTTGCCAGACCCGCTTATTTAGTTTAGCCATTGTTGCGGCTGCCTTGCCAATTCTGCTGTTTATTTCTTCTTCAATGGACAGTGTATTGGAGACCTTGGATCCCAAGTAGGTGAAGCTGTCCACAACCTCCAAGTTTTCATTATCGATATTTATGGTAGGAGGAGGTTGAGTGTCTTGGGCCATTATGTTTGTCTTTTTCAAGCTGATTTGCAGACCAAATTCTTTGCAGGCATTGGAGAAGCTTGACACGAGTTTTTGCAAATCAGATTCTGTATGTGCTGTTAGTGCCGCATCATCCGCAAATAGTAGCTCTCGAATTAGGACATCCGTCGTTTTGGTCTTGGCTCGGAGGCGGGCAGTGTTGAAAAGTCCTCCATCAGCTCTGGTATGTAACCAGATTCCCTCACTGCTATCCTTGAATGCGTATCGAAGAAGTACAGAGAAGAATATTGCGAAGAGTGTTGGTGCGAGTACACATCCTTGTTTAACTCCGCTGCTGACAGGGAAGGCCTCTGACTTAGCTCCATCGAATTGCACTGTGCCAAGCATATTTTCATGGAACTGTCTGATGATGGCAAGTAGGTGAGGGGGACAGCCAATTTTTGCCAGTATTTGGAATAGCCCGTTGCGACTGACTAAGTCGAAGGCTTTTGTAAGGTCCACAAATGCAATGTATAGTGGCATCTGCTGCTCTCTGCATTTTTCCTGTAGCTGTCGTATGGAGAACACCATGTCTATGGTAGACCGACCGGACCGGAAACCACACTGAGATTCTGGATAGACGCGGGATGCTAGGCTTTGTAAACGTGTTAGTATAACGCGGGCAAAGGTCTTTCCTACAATACTAAGGAGTGAAATGCCGCGATAATTATTGCAATCACTCCTATCACCTTTGTTTTTATATAGTGTCACTATATTTGCATCCTTTAGGTCTTGGGGGATGTAGCCCTGTTCCCAGCAGAGGGACAGAATCTCGTGCAATGGTTGGAGTAAAGCTGTCTTGCCACTCTTTAGAACCTCTGGTGGTATTCCATCATTCCCAGGCGCTTTTCCACAAGCTAGACTGTCAATTGCTTTGCTCAGCTCTTCCTGAGTGGGCACGACATCAAGTTCTTCCATGAGTGGCATATCTGGGATGTCATCTAGAGCGGTGCTGGAGACTGTGGTAACTGTTGAATACAATTCCAGATAATGCTCAACCCATCGTTTTAGCTGTGCTGCCTGGTCTTGAATAATTTCTCCACTTTTGGACTTTAGGGGAGCAGCTTTTGACGTCAAGGGGCCCGTTGCCTTTTTGATGTTTTCGTACATGACTTTTGCATTGCCCATGTCTGCAGCTGATTGTATACTGGAACAGAGCTTAAGCCAGTAGGTATTGACACATTTACGTGCAACCTTTTGGGCAAGTGACTTAGCTGTTTTTAAGGCACGCAAATTGTCGGGTGTAGGCTTTTCCTTGTAAGCCATAAGAGCTTTCCTTTTTGCTTCAGTGACGGGTTTCATCTCGTCCCAATGTTCATCAAACCAGTCCGTGTTTTTGTGAGATTTTTTGCCAAAGGCTTGTATTGCAGATGTATAGATTGTGTCTCTCAGATGCGTCCATTTGGAGTCAATGGTGACACATGGGGACATCATTGAGAGACTTTCCTTCACCTTGTCTTTGAACAGCTGCACTATCGCAGGGTCTTTCATGCAGGAGGTATTGATGCGTGGATTTCCCTTTTTCTTTGTGTGGTACGAGTTTTTCCTCATTATTCGTACTTTGCTGGCGACAAGGGAGTGATCCGTGTCACAGTCGGCACTGTGATAGCTGCGAGTGAGTAGGACGCTAGCTAGATGTGCACGCCTGGTGATAATGAGGTCCAGCTGGTGCCATTGGTGGGATCGAGGGTGTCTCCAAGATACTTGATGTATATCCTTGCACTTGAAGAAAGTGTTGGTCACACACAAGCCTCGTGAGCAGCACAATTCCAGAAGCCTTTGTCCATTTTCATTTAACTTTCCTCTTCCAAATAGTCCAAGGCAGGTGGGCCAGGCTTCGTGGTCTCTCCCCACTCTAGCATTGAAATCTCCTAGGAGATAGATTGCCTCGTCTTTGTGGATGCTGGCTATTGCCTGGTCTAACGCTCCGTAGAACTGGTCCTTCTCTTCCGGAGTTGAATAGAGTGTTGGGGCATACACACTAAGGATGTTTGCTGGGCCCGCAGTTGTTCTGAGTCTTAGAGTGAGGATCCTCTCCGTGCCTGATGACGGGGGTTCAATGGATGGTAGAAGAGTGTTTTTAACAGCGAAACCCACACCATGTTGTCTCGGTTCATCTTTCGGTCTTCCTTGCCAGAAGAAGGTGTAATTGGCCTCTTTGAGTGAACCGTTGTCTGGGAGCCTGGTCTCCTGTAGGCATGCTATGTCAATCTTTAGCCTTTTAAGTTCTCTATCGATTATTCCTGTCTTCCGTGTGTCGTTTATGGACTGCAGATCATCATCAGTGATGCCGGGACACATAGTCCTCACGTTCCAGCTAGCGATTCGAAGAGCTGGGGTCTTCTTTTTCTTTTTTGTATTTCTTGGTGCAGGGCTTAGTGGCCCACTTGTTGAGTGGTACTCTAATCTCCACGCACCCAGTGGAGAAGGCAGGCCATGACGGGATAGCACCTATTTGACTGGGGGCTGCCCAGTTTGAGGCGGGCGGTAGCTGTCCAGTGAGACATTGGTAGTCTCTCCCACCGTCGGAAGCAGCCCCTGGCGCCTAGCTCTACGTCAATTGAGCTTTGGCTTATAACCGGTAACTGCTGCTTCCCGTGTTTTGTCGACACCTTGCGGCGACGCTGGAGTGTCCTCTCCAGAGGTGATGCAAGCCTGGGCGGGTATTATGGAGAATTAGCTGCTGCCCATACAGCATATCCCCCCTCTCCACGTCAATGGTGTAACCAAGGGAACGACTTGCGTCGATGCAGCTTGGCTGCCATTGGCGTCGCAGGAGCTGCCGGTATGTACATAAGTCTTATGTATAGACCGCCTGTAGGTGCTCCAATTCCTGATTTTCTTTCAGGGTTTACTCCCTTAGCCTTTCCCGCCAAGCAGGTATAGCCGCAAGGCAGCGGAGGATTTGTATTCGGAGTTCCTTCTCCTAGATGAACTACCAGCCAAGGTTTTAACGAGCATCATCTACCCGTAGGGGTGCTTGAACCGGGGTTTGAACCCGTGACCGATTATTTTTATTTTAAATTTTTTTTTTTTTTTTGGTTCCGCAGCGTACTAACACTTTGACCACCGCGCCCCCAAGCAGTAAGTTGAAAGTATGGATTTCTAAAGCTATGTTGAAACCTGTGCTGCTATATGGAGCCGAGACATGGAGCAAAACGGAAGTAGACCTGACCAGAATCCACTCTTTTATCAACAATTGTCTAAAGAAGGATTTTCAGAATTCATTGGCCGGACAAAATCAGCAACAGCGAACTATGGCACAGTGGCAGCGGAGCATCGGACAAAGCAGAAGCCAATCGAGGAAGATATTCTCCAGAATCGATGGAGGTGGATCGGTCATACACCAAGAAAACCTGCTTCAATTACAATAAGGCAAGCCCTGAAACGGAACCCTCGGGGTAGGCGAAAAAGTGGCCTCCACGAAACAATTGGCGTCGATACTTGGAGGCAGACATTAGGAGAATTCACCTCGCCTGGAAGATCCTGGAGAGGCTTGCTCAGAATAGGGATGTCGGGGGGTCTCTCATAGATGGCTTATGACATTAAAGGAATTGTAGACGCCGACGATGATTAGGGGTATTTGTTGTAAGGTATAAGGTTAGTTTTTTTATATAATGTTGTAAGTTAGAATGTGATTGTCTTCTGAATTTTTTTTTCCAGTTATCTGTAAAATTAATAATAATAAAAGTTATTGGCAAAATGGCTAAAAAAAATTAAAATGGGTGACACGTTTTTCAAAAATAAAATGTATAGTTTATCTAAATATAAGGGTCTTAAAAATTCACTAAAAAAAACTTTTTAAATTAAAAAAAAAAACGGTAACTCGACTTCTGTTCAAGGCAGAAAGATGAAATAGTTGTTTTTAGAAAGCTTTGAGCTAACTTCAGCTAACCCTTGAAAATGCTATATGTCTTAGAGAATTGTCACAATATTTAAATTTCTTTGCAAAGAGCCTACACGGTTCGTCGCGATAGCATCTTTCTAAATAAGTTGTTTATTATTCCAACGTTTGAATAATTAACTGTAAAATCATCATTATCTTCCAAACATATCAAAGTAGAACATAAAATGAATCGACACATGTCTGGCTCTTAAAAGTGAAGATAAAAGAAACCCAGGGAGAAACGAGAAAAAGAATTGAAATCCTAAAATGTAATTGCCCAATTTTGTAAACGCAGCGATGCTCCTAAACTTAATATCTCTGCTAATTCTGAAGATGTTTATACTGATATAGTGAGTATGTTAGGATATAAATACAGAATCCTACCTTACCATACTACTTGTACACCATTTAGCTAACCTTAATGGAATGGGGCGCTGTGGTCTAGCGGTAGCGCGCTGGACTGTCGAACTGAGGCAAAAGAGAGTCACGGGCAATAGCCTCCCTTGACGGCAAGGCCCCCGGGGCATTGTGCTAGTCAAAGAATCACCTGCTCGTTAGTGGTGGCTTAATAAAATTCATGGACGCTACTTTACTTGCCCCATTATCATGGTCTGAAAAGGGGTTATTATTATTGATTAATAGTTAGGATACCATGTATTTAAAAAACACCCATATGTTACTTCTAATCATTGAATTGATATAATTGTACCATTTTAACTTACCCGTTACATAGGTCTATCTCATGAATGTATTATTTTAATCCCGCCATCTGCTTTCGCTTCTTTCCTACTTGCAGTCAAACTTTTATTTGCAAGAAGGTTCAACTTTTTAAGTATGATATTGGTATTCATAAATGCAGCCATAATTATTACTGTCGGATAAACTACATTTTCAAGGTTTTTGGCCTATGGGGACCTGGGAAAAGGCTTTAGGCACGAGTTGCAGCCCAGAGGGGCCCACACGTACCCAGTTGTCAGGCGCCAAAACATTTCTAGCAGCGGCCCTGCTATAACTCTCCATGTTTTAAATCACCGTGAGAAAGATGAATTATATCCCCTTCCATATGCGTACTTTATATATGTTATGTTATAATTTACATTATTATTATTATTATTAGTTAAGGCTGTTATCGATTAATTTAAATTTAATCATAACCTTTCGAAAAATTACCGATTAATCGATAATTTTGATTAAGGCAAAAAATAAATATGTTTAACGTCATTAAACTGAAAATATCAAGGGAAGTAACAAAAACAGCCAATTGACATTTTTTGTTTTATTGATTTATTTCCCCTCTCTTAATAACGACATTTTAAAAATAACAATATTCTGAACTAATTTTTTTTTTTTTAAAAAACCAACACCAAAAATGAAATCAAAGTTATGCATATGATGGGAACAAACTGCATAATAACAATGGAAAATATTGTTAAGTCTCATGTCTTAAGTGTTATTTCAAGGCATGTTGCAAAAAGGTCCAACGAGTTGTTAAAAAAATTCTATTTGAAAACCTATTACAATTACAATTATTATTTTATTCTTTTGTACAATTATTTTTTAAAAAAATCAGTATTTGTAATTTAAGATATTACGAGTTTTAGTTTAACTTACTATTAAACTATGAACAATTTTTGTAAAATCAGTATACAGTTTTAAAACATAGTTAGCCATTAAAATAAGTTAACCAACGCATTAAAATTTAGGCACTTAATGAAAATTTCAAATTAATTTTAAAAAGATAAAAGTAATACAGCTGTATAGATTTTTTGATGATTAACAATAACATCAAGATAATATTTTTATCACAAGTGGTTCAAAACTTTTGAATTTTTTCTAAGACCTCTTAATCACTTTTTTACTAGGTTGTTTTCCTTCTCGTTTGTGCCCTTTTAGGGCATTTTTTTAGAATACCCATAACTTAAATATTTAATTTTTTAAAAATATTGTTAGGAGTTTGGAGAGATATTTAAATTTAAATATAAGAGTTCAATATAATGTGAATGAAATTAAATTTTTGTTATTGTTAACTAAGTAAAAGCAATGTTTAAGTTTTTTTTTAAAATATAGTTTTTCTTATAAAACAGCTTATATTAAAGTTTACACTTTAAAAATCTTTTTTTAAATGGGGAAGTTTGTAGGTAAAAAAAAAAGCTAGTCTATTTATAATTATTGATTAATAATTTTTTTAAATTATCATTTTTCTTATAAAACAGCTTATATTAAAGTTTACATTTTAAAAATCTTTTTTTTAAAATGGGGACGTTTGTACGTAAAAAAAAAAGCTAGTCTATTTATAATTATTGATTAATATTTTTAGCGCATTTTCGAGAAGTCGAATGCGCTATTGCACCCGTTTTGTCCGTCCGTCCGTCATCACCTTTGATCTCAGCATCCATAAGTCCTAGACCCATGAGGTATATATGTTTTTTGTATGTCCTGACCTGCCATTTGTGCATCAACACTCAGTTACTCGATCCGTTAAAAATCCCCGTTAAAACTACCAAAAAATATTTCGAATCGAGAGGTAACACTAGCGCAGGGAACGGCCGCCATTGCCGGAAGTCGAACACATCATCTTTCAAGCATTCAAGAGTGGTGCGAAAGCGTGCAAAAGAATTATTTTTTTCTTAGTTGACGTCATTAGAATATGTGTAAAAGTTTAGAGAGTTTTACGTCATCATTTGTGGTGACTTGTAGTTAGATTAAAGAGAAAATAAAATTTTTAAAATGTAAAGAAATGACTTTTAAATAAAAAAAAATGTCAGGTATATTCATTACACAAGAAAATTCATAAAAATATGTCTAAAATCTAAACACAATTACTGATAACTACATAATGCTGATATCTAACATAAGTACTGATACATAATACGAAAATGCGCTAACACGTCCTGAATTCCAATAGGGACCAGGCTTAACATGATTTTTTTTAAAAATATCATTTTTCTTATAAAACAGCTTATATTAAAGTTTACACTTTAAAAATCTTTTTTTTTTAAATGGGGAAGTTTGTACGTAAATAAAAAAAGCTAGTCTATTTATAATTATTGATTAATAAATGAAATTTAAAAAAAAACAACATTTTCTTCAACTTAAATCGTTATTTTATCGATTAAAACAATTGTAATCAATAATTTTTTGTACCGATTAATGGAGAAATTAATCGTTAATTTTCCGCAGCCCTATTAATAGTAAATTTTGAACGCTGAAATACATACATACATACATACATACATACATACATATATATATATAT
>MUZC01000032.1:516146-542275 GCA_002072015.1 Radix auricularia | reverse complement strand
CCCCCCCCACTTCCCAAACACACACACACACAAACCCTTAAGCGTACATACAAACTAGAATGATCAATCCATTGATTGCAGACCTTTAAGTTTAAGTTTTAGGATACAGAAAGACATCAAAACTCACAATAAATACATTAAACATTGCGGCTTTTAAAATTCGAAATCACATATAGAGGTGACTACTAATATTTCCACCAAATTTTTCACTTGAAATCACATATTATAAGAGGGGCAAACCCGAGTCCAAGATAGGCAACCTTCAAAATAAATGAAATATATACATGTATATATAAATTCACACCAGCAGTCATTGTGAATAGGAACAAAAATACAAAACCAGAAACGCAGATAAACACATCAGGGATTTAGAAAAGAAAGTGAAAATAATATCAGGGATAATTTCTTTTCAGCGACAGTATGTAATTTGGAGATCTATCATTTCGAAGGAAGAGAAACAAACCTTTGAAATATATCAAATAAAGGGAAAAAAGTCCTCGCAGACGAGAATCTGACCCTTCTAGACCGGATATGAAAGCGCTGTGTGGCCGTTAGCTGACTCGAGCGTCCGCCCCTGAGAGGACGGCGTGCCGCGAATAACAGACGAGCTACAAACAAACCGAGTGACAAGAAACGGATTGCTGCCTCGACACCTGGGTCCCCCCTCCAGGGGCTTCCTGATGAATTGGTCCGCGCCATGTCGGAAGGTCTTATGTGTCCGGAGAGCATCGCGCGGTTTTAGAATGAATCAATCACCGTCCTTGTAGCGCTGGGACCGTATGACCGTTCGGCATGTGCCGGCCACGATCGACCCCAGGATATTGTGCTGATGCTGGGGTTAATTTAGAGATTTTATTTTATATAAAGCTTCTCGTGGGTCTATTTGAAAATCTGATGGACTTTGTGGATTAGACTGACGTGTGAGGCTGTTTTATTAAGATACTTATTAATTTTATACACAGTGTGACACAAAGACTGATTTTTCAACGATCCAATAACAGAAGAGTTATGAAAAATAATTATTCATAGTAAAGGAAACCTTAAAATATGCCATTTCAGGAACCTTCAATGGAATTTATCAATTTGTAAAAATCGCAAGCGCCGCGCGTCTTCTCCCAGTACGTATGCATTCTTGAAATCTGCTTTTAAGATTTTAGTTTATTGCGTTTCCCTGTACAGACATTCACACACACACACTCTCACACATACATGTATATTATCTATTTCAGACGCATGTAGTATATTCCCTCAAAAATTACCGTACATCCAATTATATATATCTCTTGGAGAAGAGATGGGCGCCGCCAAGTTTACCAAGCCCCGAGAAAGCTCTAATAGAAACAATAGAACCCCACGAATGGAACCATTAGAATCCCCTACGACCACAGGGTGATGGAACCCCAGAAGACAAAAAACATGTAACTACGTGTGTGAGTAGCTGTGTTTGTATGTTTGCCATTGTACAGTATGGTTTTGTACCCTGTTAAGTTTTAAAGCCTCTCCTGAACAAAGAATTCAAGTGGTAAATTATCATTATGTTAAAACTTTCATCTAGCCATCAATGTTCCCTTTGAGCTGCGCGCCACACAGCTGCTTAGATTTGCCACGCAGCAAATTTTAAAATATAGTGTAAAAAAGATTGATGCCGTGCAACTTTGCACACGAGTTTTTTTTACTTTGCGCACGGAACAACGAATGTTAGAGGGAACATTGCTAGCCATGAATGTTGGATAGAATGCAGTGAGCCCGACCTGTAAGCCGGGGCCGTGGTAACGTGCTATTTAATTAAAATGTCTCAAATTATCAATTTTATTATTGTCACAAAATGAAACAGAAATAACAAATATTCATTTAAAATACTCTCTGTATTTGATTTAAAAATATATTTAAAAATTGCTACTGTCTAAAAAAACAGGCCCATGTCGTATTTCGTAAATGCTAATTTGTGAGTCACATGTGCATCTGAGACGAAAAAGTGTCCTTGACCCCATCCGCAAGCCGAAGCAATTTTAAAATCAGCACCGTTGATCTTTTGTTGATTGAGATTCGCCACGAGTAAAGATGTTCAGCCATGTCTAGGGTTGATATTTACTGATCTGTTATTATAAATTTAACATGGTTAGGGTTTCATCACTGTTAATGTGTGTATGCTATGTATGCTCTAGTCTAGTCGGTGTGCAAGGGATTATATTTAATAAGAGAGCCATCGCCTGAGTTTTGTTTTAATCCCCTCTCTCCATTCAAAAAAAACAAAACACACACAAAAAAAAAACAACAAAAAAAAAAAAAACGTCTTTAATTACTTTAGATATATTCGACACCAGGTAATAGCTTTTGGGGGAAAAGGGCTGGGTGAAGTCAATAGTGCACTCGCCTCACAAGCTGAGGGTCGTGGGATCGAGACCACGCAATAGCCACCACAAAAATTATGAGTAAAAACATAGCGCAGTGGTACACAAAACCGTATTGAAGTCTGATTGTACTACTGTTGTCAAGCTTGCTCCTATAAAAAGTCCTCTAAGTCTCCATGCTCCCACCACCCTATCCTCCCTCACAAACCCTCAAGGATCCTTCTACATTTTTAAGCACATGTCTTGGTGATAAAATACACCAATCTAATATAATGCTCTGAATAATTAGTGTCCAATTTTCGTTGTTGTGAATATAGTTAATATGGCTTTAAATGTCTCGTATTGCTCCAATCACCGAGCATAATACATTTTAAGTCCTTTTTGTTAAGCACCAACCGCACATCCTGCATTTTATACCGCTGGTCATAAATCGCCATTAGCATAATCGAAAACATATTCATATTCATAACCTGTCTTAACTTTTTTTTTATAACAACCGAAAAATCCCTGTAAGTGGCCGTAAAATCACTTCAAATATTCATGCTGACGTCGCGCATTGGGTTTCGGTCAACAACATCCATTACAATCAATATCATCTTTCCTCTTACCTTATCAGCAACGACGGTGAAGAGGAGAATAATTCCTTCTGGTATCGTTGCGCCTTCTTTTTTGGGGTGGGTCAAGATCGGTTCGACCGCTAGAATTACCGTACACTTTCACTAAGTTGGGATACCGCTCTGTCTACCATTACACACATGCAAGCACACAAACAAGCATAGAACCGGGTATGTGTAAGTGTGTGTTTGAGAGAGAGAGAGAAAGACATGAAGGAGAGAGAGAGAGGAATATAAAAATATGAGAGGGAGGTAGCTATGAAGTGGAAAGGAATGAGAGGGAAAGTGCGGAAATAGGAGGATTGAGATTGAGAGAAAGAGAGAGAAATAAAAAAAAAGAGGGATTTAGCTATGAAACAAGAAGGAGTGAGAGGGAAAGTGGGGAAATAGGATGAAGGAGATTGAGAGACAGACATAGTAAAAAAGAGAGAGAGGGAGAGAGAATGCATTTCAACTTATTGGTATGCAAACGACAGTCGGCTAAATCCTTTTTTAAATGGAATCCTAAATCCATTTGGATTGGTTGTCGTTTTTCTTTGTGTGCCTGTATGCGTGTAAGTACATGAGTGAGTCTGATTACGTCTTTTTAAAAAATGGGAGTGTTGCAACACGGGGTAATGATAGAAAAATTGGGTAACACTAGTTGTTGTTAGATCATTGCAGCAGACGTCCCTAATATTGCCACTCTTTAAGCCAGTCTCAAACGAATCCGTTAAAGGACGCTAGGAGAACAAAAAAGGAAGCGTCATGAAACAATTTATGATGACGTGACTAACAGGCGGAAATATATTTACAAAAAATTAATTTGATATAATATTTTGACATACAAATTTCAATTGGTGAATCTGGTTGTTAAAACAAGATATTATAAAAGCTATTTTTGGGGGCTTTTTTCATTTTGTTCTTCTTGCCATTCAAATAAATTCTTGATCCGCACTTAACTAGTTCCAAAATTACAGTATTTTGAGAATCGACGTCGATTCAAAGTCAAATTGTTAACGATTTATGAGCTATTGATAATATTATCAAACTTAAATACCATTCAGCTGATTTTTTAAAAGCTGTTTTGAAAAGATAAATTTCACGAAGAAATTTTCTTAAGAATAATATTTCACATTACATTAACCTGCCCGAAAATTTTCATACGTCTGACTTATAAAGAATTTTCTTTAAAAAAATAATTTCAACAAGCATCATTTGCATTAAAAAATTATTAAATATCTGATATAAAATAACGCCTTTTTTTTTTTTTTACCTGTATCGACAATTATTTGTCGCATAATTTTTAAGGGAAAAAAACATCGAAAGATTGTAAATATTATTTCACTATTTTCAACCTTGATGAATGAAATTTTTATTCTGGAATGATTCTTTTTAAAGATTTCAAACTTAATAAGAGATTTTAAAAACATGTTATACTCAGTGTTCCCAATATTGGGTCTAGTCAAGTGTGCGGCGTTGTGTTTCATAATGCCTCTGGCGACATTCTGGTCAGTCATACTACCTACATAACACCTCCTTCCTCCCCCGTATTTTAAAAACTTAGCTAAAATTCACTTGACAGCACATAAAAATTACATCATGAAAATTACGACCATTTCAATAGAAAATAAACACCCATCAAACGGAATTTCAAAACAACAGTTTTTTTTTTAAATTAATTTTTAAAATGTTAGTACCGTTATTGTAAATATTATTTCAAACATGATATACTGGTTGTATGTGTGTTTGTTTGTTTGTTTAAACTACACCATCTGATAGTGGGAAGTAAATTTTTACAAAAGGAATAACGTTTATGATGGAAATAATCAAGTACTCCCTGACGGCTTGACAAAGAGCGCCCCCCCCCCCGACCTACCTACCTGTGGAGAGTTGTGATTCGTGAACTTTCCATTGACTAAAATATTTCTCCTATCACGCATTCAAGTTCGAGGCTACCACCAGGGGAGGGACTGAAATAAGAGTGAAGACGAATTAAAGAAAGATTGAAGAAGACCATAAATACAGCAGCGGGTTGGGTATGGCCCGATGGCATAGTTGAGTTTTGTGTAAGGGGAGGGAAGCGGGTGGTTGGTAATCACATTAAGGTGACGTTTTGAGGTGAATGGACGCAATCATTATTAACAACGAATTATCCCATTATTATTAACGACGAATACAATAATTGATTCTTGGGTTCTAATAAAATATGCATACAATGGCCTAAAGATGTGTTCATCTGACGCTCAAAATTGATTTCTGAGAAGTTGGGAGAATCAAATCGATTATTATAAATTGCGTTACTTGAAAGTATGTTATGTGAAATAATAAAATTAGTGGGTGGAACGTTCACACCTAGGCGACCTATGTCGAGCAGACTATAGTTGTAACTATAGTTCTGGAATGAAAAGAGAGAATAAATTGGGATTGAGAGGAAAAGAGAGAGAGAGAGAGAGAGAGAGAGAGAGGGAGGGAGAGAGAGAGAGAGAGAGAGAGAGAGTGAGAGAGAGAAAGAGAGAGGGAGAGGGAGATAGTTAATGAAATTAAAAGCTATGTTACAGTATGTATAGGTTGGAGTTGGTGTTGTCAGAAAAAAAAAATACACAAACAAATTGTGTAATGAGAGCAATAATTTTGAGCTTTATTTTTAAACTAACACAACAGTAGACGTTTCGCGGTCCTATTCCGCATGATGTTGTCAGGGAGCGAGGGATAAAGCTGCATTTCTTGAACACGCCTTGAGGTAACTTAAAGAAACGTTGGAGATTCTAATTTGAACGTTTTAATTTTTCAGTTTTATAAGGTTTAACACATGTCAATATATTAGGTTAAAATAATGTTCATTTTTAAAAATAATAGAACAATATTCCATTTCCGTATCAACAGTCTCATCTTCCACAACTCACCCGCCTCTTTACTTTTGCATTTTCACTTCTCCAAGACTTAATAGAAATATCTTAAGGTAATTGCCATTTATCCCTCATTTTCCCACCAAAAAAGTCCGTATTATATTTCCGACCCTCGCCTTAATCTCGCGTATGGCTCCTTTCAATTTCTTGTTCCCTCCCTACTGTTGTTAGGATATTTTACAATATTCCAGCCCCAGCTTTAAGCTAGTACAATATTTTACCCCCACCCCTTATCCCTTGCTCTCTCTACCGCCTTCTTATCCACATTAAAACCGCGTATTCCAGGGGCAGATTCAGTGGGGTCTTTTTAGTTTATAATTTATCTCGATTCCCTTATGACAGGTTTGTACAAAACTGAGAATAATTTAATTTTCACCAAAAAAAATAAGAAGAAGAAGAATCGACAAGTAAAAAAAATGTTTTGACTTAATGCTCTCCCCTCCGCCAAACAAAGTTGCTAAATGTTATCGAACTTTGATGGGTCCGCCCATGACTAGGTCCACCATCGATCGACCGGAGGACAATCTGTTCGGACTCGGCAAAGTATCGGCCGGGACCAGTGAAATGAGCACGGAGACAGGCAGCTTTACAAAATAATGGCCGTGTTTCAGCCCTCGGATCATTTCTTTTGTGTCGTCCGGGATCGCGCTTTCTTGGCTTCCTCGTATGGGCGCGATCGCCTGTGCAGGGGTGGGTGTGTGTGTGTCTGTGTCTGTGTGTGTGCGCGTGTTTGCGCTGACCATCACCTATAATCCTCATCATTATTCATGGCTACCAATAACGTCATCGTCACCAATTTCATTTCTGACTAAAGGAGGTTAGGTGACGTCCTGAATTATATATCACTTTCTCAAGCGCTTAGTTTGTTTTTAATCTTAAAAAAAATAATTACATTTATTTCGAGGGATTTCTGGGTGGACATATGACACGTCGACAATAAGATTTTAAAATTTAATAAAATTCTGATTTTAGGCAAATTCAGAATAATTTTCCTTTGTAGTGCATATTCAAATAATTTTCGAACTTAAAAATAAAATAAAAATAAATAATTATATCTACATAGAAAAAAATAAATTATTATTATTAGTGAGCAATGTTCCCTTTAAGCTGCATGGCTGCGCAGCCATGCAGTTATCCGAGGGACGTCGCGCGGCAGTTAAGAATAACTACGTAGCAAATTTGGTTTAGAAAAAATAATGCACTCAAAATTGATGGTGTGCATCTTAGCTTATGATTTTTTTTTATCTTTGCGCATGGATCAAGAAACCTTAGAGGGAACATTTTTTGTGAGGTTACATTACAGAAACAAACGGAATAAGAACCAAATTTTTCATTACATTGAAAAAAAGAGTTTAACTTTTGTAGGAAAAAAAAGTAAAAACTGAAAAATATACACTATTTTAAGTTATATTTCTTTAAAATTAATCCTTATTTACAGAAGAAAAACAATCCTATAGACTGATATCCTAGCAGACAAAGAAACAAATAAACAACTAACAGTCTGTATGACTCGACCACACTTCACAATACTTGAGGTACACAAGGCCGATCTCCTTCCAAGGCAGCCCATGATGACCCCACTTCCCAAAGTCTGAGAGTTGATTCCTCTGATCAGGATTTCGTAAAATTGGCTCTCGAGCGGGTGGAGGCAGGGCCATCCGTATCTGTCATCCAGGAAAATCGCAGTGATTCAACTGACTTATTTATCATAGCAGTTACGAGAACGGGAGCTTATTGTCTGCCGTGCCAGTTATGAAGTGATTACACACACACACACACATAGCGCGCTCTGTTTCTGAATAAAGTACTGATAACAAAATATTCATGCACTACTTCGGAGCTTCTCAAAACATTTAACGCACGAAAAAATCCTCTTAATTATCAGTTTCGACTTATCAGCAACAAATTTTAAACATGCACCATACAATCATTTCATCTATAAAACTATAACTACCCTTCTTATAAGAGTAAATTAAGGGTCTGCGATAATTTTCTGCTTCATCCCTGTTCACGGTACTTAAATCAATTTTTTAAAGCATGACAACTCTATGCAATTCATTTTGGTTATAATGTACGCTGATTCCATTGACCTTGCGCACAGTGATGAGCAACCATAAATAAAACCAATACCTTAAAAAAAACGTTTGAAGAGAATATTTAACTAAATTGTTGAAATGGATCTAAGGCAATTTCAGCGCTTGCACCTAGCAAGCAACATAAAACTCATCCGACATTTCTAAAGGTCTTTCTTGATCATACAGCCTATAGAGCTATAAGTCAATAGCATCATTCTGCGTTGGTCTGACATTCATAAAAGAAAGTAACCCCCTATGGGAAATGATACAAAAGGAAAATACCCGTACCTTAATAGCCCTGATTCAAAGCCCGTTAATTTTTTTCTGAGAAAAAAGCAAGATATTCCATTTTGAAACCGCGTGCTACCCCCAACTGCATAATTTTCAAATAAAACGCCGCTATCTTTGATACTCTAGTAATGAAAATCAATTGATTTTCTTTTTTATAAAATACTTTAACCCTTGAGAATTTTTCTTAGTCCAACGAAAATAATAGACGGCAAAAGTGCATGCTCATTTAGAGCAATTAGAGCGGCTTACGGAGGCGGAAACATGTTTTGGTATAATTTATACACAATCCGATCGTGGATTAAATTTTTGAATTACGGCATAAGACTTCACACAAGATTTACGGTCACACTGGTGTTAAAAGAAAAACACCAATCTTCAAATGTAACATTTTTGTCACATCTATTCTTTCGTTTAACTCTATTCCTATTTGGTATAAGATATTGATTTATACTTTGTGGATTCAGTCGTCGAGAACTCAATAACATTTGCAAACATTAAAGCTTCTTATTATCATAGTTGATTGAATCTTACAATGTTTGTGTATTGGGAGCAGGGAATTCGACCCTCTTCGCTTAGTATTTTTACGTAAGCATCTACGGGACAATCCCCACCCAGCCCCCTCCGCCCACCAGTTAAAAAGAAGCAACCAAAAAAAAAACCATAAAAAAAAAGAAAAAGAAAAAAAAAACTTGGAGACCCCGACATTGAAATGAAAAAAAAGCCCCTATGTCCCAGCGGTCGACAGCCCCCTGATGTCTTCGAAATGGAACATATTACATTTACAAATGAGATTCCGCGGTGCACAAAGCAACGTGCGTTGAAAACGACTCGCCCCTTCAGAGAGGCCGAGGAGTGGCGCTACATGCTGTACCCACGTAACCGATGGGCCAACCAAACTGTCCCGCCAGTGACAACCCACACACAATAAAGATTCATTAAATCTCGATCTCTAGTTTCACTGTCATCAGTGGATGAAACTGGAAAAAAGGTTGAGGCCGGGTAGGGGGAAGAGGGGACGGGTGACATTTTCTAACTAGTAACAAGTTAACAAGAGCAACTTATGCCCTGAGGCTATTTATACTCAGGCTGTGTGGTCTCCAGGATCTCTGTGGTAACTCGTTTTTAAAACATCCATTTTGTTTTGAGTGAAACATTGATCGGTGTACATTTGTCATTTGTAACACCATCAGTTAAATCATTAAACCTTGAAACACCAGAGGATAGAATAACAAAGAGTAAATTAGTAATTAAAATATGCATAAGGCAATTAATTCTAATTTAGAAATACAACACAAATATAACTTAATACAACCCTCAGATAGACATAAAGATAAAAACACCTTTCTTATTCCATATGCAAGAACAAACACAAACAAGTTTTCTTTCTTTTCATTTCTTTCGGGCGTGAAATGGGTTGCCTGAAGAAACCAGGAAAGCCAACACTTTATCATCATTTAAAACTCTAGTAAGAATACAGGACTAAACACAAACCATAGAAATACTTAGGACGCAATAATCTTCTGTACAGAAGGAGCGTCTGTAACATATAAGATAAGATAACTTGTAATTATACGGCTTAGAACTAGAAACGGGTAAAGGAAGAGGCCGCTGGAACAGCAATAAAGTTTTTAAAGTAAATAAAATAAATTTTTCAAAATTATTTACATTTTAATTTAAAAAAAAAATTAAATAGCAGACATTAGTGAGGGAAAAAAAACAACGGAGTTTGAGGGTCACTTCAGCCTGTCACCAAGCGTGTAGCCTCATCACTGCCACTCTCTTATCATATTGACATAATAATCTTAAAAAAACGAACTTTGAATACGCAATTTATAAAAGCATTGCATCGGTACAAAGTTAATCTGATTCAAGCAGTGTGGCAGGCATGGACCGTGTCACTTCAGTGATTTAAAAAGCTAATACAAATCTTTAAAGTATGCTTATCTACCATCTACAGTGGTACGTTGTTTGTTTCTACTTCTTTGAACTCATCCTATACAGACATGCATAATGTTAAAAAAAACAAGAAAAAAAAACATTGAAAAAAAAAATTAACATGTGGAGAATCTAAAAACTGCCAATTACTCGCTAAAATAATTTTGTTAAAAACACAAAACAAACAAACAAACAAACGAACAAAACAAAACAACAACAACAACACTAAAAAGCTTTAATGCGAGGAAGAAAGCCATAGAAAACGCATTCAAGCTGAGAGAACTATAATATACTCCTAAAATCTTTGCATCAATGTTAGAATCTACTTTGGATGTAATAGAATATTGAAACCAGTTATTGAAGCAAATAATTTAAATGCTATAAAACTGAAAGGCACTATTTAAAAGTTTGTTTATTGTAGTCTTCTCTTAGATATATATATTTTCTTTGGCATGTTGTGTTTGAAAAGAAATATTCCTTTCCCCAACACAAATTACCGACTTTGGTATTTTAGCGTTTTTCGCGGCGCATGACATGAAAAGGGAAAGTGAAGGAAAGAATATAATTAAAAACAATAAGAAAAGAACAATATCAGAGTTCCCTTTGAAAGATCTGAATGACAACGGTATTGATTTGTGCGAAGGTGCATTGTTCAGGTGAGCCGTGTGGACAATTGAAACCACCGGAGCTTGCAACTTTGCCTGATTCTGCTTCCGTTAAGGTCACTGTGGAAAAAAACAACGGTTTTTAAATCATCACCTTTAATTCTTTTTGGTTGGTGGTGCATTGGTAAATTTGACAAAACATTAAATAAAAAAATAATGGCTATTCATTTCTTCTTTAATTTCAATTTTTTTTTCGTTTGTGTTATGTGGAGAAAAGGGGAAGAAATGGGGAGCGCGTAAAGGTCTATTTCTATATCATAGACAACATTTCTTGGAAATATAATGTATCTAATGTGTTGGAGGCAGTAGGGCCACAATAGAACATCATATTTGATCCAAATATTGGACCCAGCTACAGTGTTAGTGAAATACGTAAGAAAGACAACGGGACCCCCCCCCCCCCCCACACACCAAAAATCTAAATCATGATTTGATGTTAAAGCCCATTTTTATAAAATAAAAAAAAAAGAAACGAAAATTACACATCCTTGAAAGTTAACTTTGAGTTTTTCCTATCCTCAATTCTATTTAAAGAACCGGTTTAACGACCACTAGGACTTTGAGATTCCCTGCTCTTGCTTCCGAGAGAACAACTAAATGGGGGACAGACACTTAGGACATATATTCCCCACTCTTATCTAACCATCGCGTCATTGGCTAGTCACATTAGGATCTCAAAGTGTCAATCGATTTCCTCGTCTCATCTTTATTTAACGAGAATCCCCATAAAATATTAAAGTGATGTACAAGGATCACTAGAGTGCATTGCAGAGCGTGCAAACAATGGGACAATTTACCATGGCTTCATTTATACAGCTTTCTTACGTATTCCTCCGCCAGCTGATAATAAGTGAGAAGCCTATAGGCAGTGGCGGATTTAGCTTTGTCTGCGTGGGGGGCCAGGAGAATTTTAGGGGGCGCCGCAAAATTTTACTGATATCAGAGCATTGGGTAAATACTAGGGCTGTTAACGATTAATTTAAATTTAATTGTTAACTTTTGAAAAATTAACGATTAATTAATCGTTAATTTTGATTAAAGCCAAAAATTTTAATTTATGATGTCATAAGTAACACTCATTTCACGTTCTTGTTGAAAATCTAAATAACACTGGCATGTCTCCTTTATATATCTACTTTTCACCAACTACGCAAAAAGACAAGTGTGTTGACATTAATTGGTTCAAGTGATGAGCGTATCTAATTGACAATATAACCATCCGAGCCGAATAATCATTCACATGGAACTGAGAAAACTTAAACTGGTAAAACGGTTTGGAAAGGAATGACCTTATCGGATATCGGTGTTCATTAATTTTCCACCATTGTACAGGATTAATGGATTCAAGAACTTCCATCTCCATTTTGTAACGCAGTAATTCATCAGAAGAGCTGTCGTCATTTCTGTTTCAGAGTCAAACTCCATTACTGCCATTACCAAAATGTTCGTGTAATCTTCAGGAAATTATTTATCGGGCGCATTTAAAAAAAAAAAATTGTTATACTTTTTTACTTCAAATTATTTTTAAGTGATGGGTCGATTAATGGTTAAAAATAATTTAATCCTTAAAATTTTAAAGGATTAGTCGAGACATTAATCGTTAATATCCGCAGCCGTTTTCAATACTAATTAATTATTAGCCTACTAATTTAGTAGAATTTCCAAATTAACAAACAAGTCAAACAGAAGAAACAATATAAACAGATACGCTTCCAAAATAGTAACGTATATTTATTTCAGTAGTATATTTATTGATCTATTAAAGAAACTTAGTTTATGCGAATTTATAAAGAGCCCTGAGCCATATTTAAATTCCTTTCTACGTGGAGCGAAACGATTTATCGTTGATTCACAGTCAACGTTCTCACCTAGATCACGTTCATTTGAAATTATTGCCAATCCAGACAGACGCTCGTTTGTCATTGTTGAGCGCAAATAATTGTTGATGATTTTCAATCATTGCAAACAAGGAAGATTCAATTAAATGTTTATAGAATATTGACAAACAAGAGAGACGTGATGCCATTTATTTTTCAATCAAGAATGGTAGAAACTCTTTAAGTTGTAGCTCACTAGATAGTGGTGGACGTTGTGATGCATGCACATTTTTAAAGATATAATATTCAAAAATGCTTCTTCTAGGTTAATGTGTTTGTAAATTAAGCATAAACTTTGAAGAGGATCTGTATTTTCTTCCAACATTTGTGATGGATCAATACAATATACATAAATAGCTGCGCCCCTAAAGTCATTAAATCGATCATCTATTTATTTTAGAAGTGTATCCAAGATAGTGAAGTACGTTTCAGATTTAAAACTGTTAGTTGGATCATTAGCCCTTTCATCTCTACTAAGTTCACCTGCCTTACTTTTATTTTCTGCAATTCGCGTTTCTTTAAATTTTGTTTTTAACATCTAGTTTGGAACAATTTTCGTTAATAAATTATTAGACATCTACTTTCAGAATTTTAAAAAGCTTGATCGCTTCTCATTTCAACAAACTTATTTCTTCCAACATCGATCAATCGTTTTGCAATTGCAATGTCAATACTCTTGAGCTGCAAGTGGTTTGATAACATGAAAATATCAACCAACTTTTGTACAAATAGCATCAGAAAAAACAAAAGAATATTTTGTTATTAAAGCAGATAGTCACATTGCTTCTGCTCTGACACTTCCTTTATGTTATGTCGACGGCCTTGAAATTATATCTTCTAGAACGGCTAGAATAGCAGAGAATGATCCAATAACTGCATCAACTGCATGCTTACGGCATACGGCTTGCCCATCTTGTATCAAAAAGTCATTTCAGAGCATCTACTGTTGATTCATATTGAGATTTTCGATTTTTTAAAAGAGTATGTCATAGACGTTGTAAACTAGACGTAAAGAATACCTTTCAGCTGTACCAAAAACAACTGTATACATCAATGTTTACAGACATTGGTTTGATAGTGACCAATTTCAAAACACGAGTACAGCAATGAATTTTTCAAAATTAATGAAACAACATTTCTTTAAATGATTAACGTAGCTGATGTATAACGTATTGTCATTTATGTAGTTAGTATGATATGAATGTTTCTTTTTATTAATGTATGTATTGTTATTTCCATGTAAAGCGCTGTGAGCCTGGCTCCTTGCTGGGATACAGCGCTATATAAATTATCATTTTATTATTATTATTATTATTATTATTATTATAGATGGCATTGTATGAAGGTTTGAAGTCCACTCTTAGTTCAAGAGATTACAGATGAGCCAACAAATGCCTTTCCTCCTCAGTTTGTGATATCAATGTCTCGCTATTGTAATATGTAGTTCCACAACATGTCCTGATTTTGAAACTGAACGTAAATTGACATCTTATCAATTTCAAATATATCAATGGTCCGTCTTATTGATAATTACAAAAAATACATGTTCATTATCAATTACTGCCGATAATTCAGATGCAAATGATTGAATTAAATCAATCTGCACATCATGGTTTAAATAAATTTCATTTTTCTTTTAAACTCTAGATGACTGTCCAAAGTGGATTCATAGTTGGCTAATAAACTTGTGATTTAACAAAAATTTCAAGTATTTCTACAACTAACATCACTTAAGTCTAAAGCAAGAATTTTCTCAGTGTACTCTGAATAGCAAACCTTGTTTTGCTAAAAAATCAAGAAAAACGTCACGTTTATCATTCGTTCAAATATTTCTCTATTCTTTTCCACTTAGCAACGCTCCTGACGGACCAAACCAGATATTGCAGTTTTGAAATACGATATTTAGAAAGCCAATATTGTCGTATGGCAGTTTAGTGTTGCTTAAATTTTTCATGTTTAGCATTATTTTTTATTATTATTTTTTTTAATTATTTTTTTAAATTATTTTTTTGCTCTGGTTACACATTTTTAGTGTTCATGAGGGCGTCTCAGGGGGGCGCCATTTTAGACCCAACTGGAGCGCGGGGGAGGCAAGCCGCCCCCCCCTGCCCTATAGCTAAATCCGCCACTGCCTATAGGAATGTGGAGGGTTTACTGGATGAGAGGAACACTTTATTATTTTCAGATTGGCACATTGGAGGATAAAAGACGATATATTTGGAAAGCATTTGTCTAAAAAGTTTTACTATTAAAAGCAGGATAACTAGTTAGCTTTAAATATTTAAGTGTTTACAACCTTCCTTTTGGTCCGTCTTCAAACCAATGATTGGTGGGTGGTTTGTGACATGATAAACTTCATTATTTATTGGATTCATATTAAATATATGTCCTACGTAAAGGGCTCGTTTTTTACACTGCATACAATTTCAGAGAGGGCTATTATATTTTTAGTGTACCAATCTATTGGAAGCTGATTTGATTCATAAGGATGGAAAGCGTTGCTTGGTTTAATTTTATTTTTCTTATCGTTTAAAGAACGAACGTTGCGAAACGCAGAATGTCGCTTTATAAATCTTCGGCTCAATTTAGTCTCTATACTTTTAGCAGCGTGGACAATTATCTGATAAAATCCTAATCTTTTCTTTGGCTGTGCGATAGAACACAAAATAATCACAAGCTTAGAGAAAAAAAATTAAAAAATTTTAAACTCCACAAATCAGCATCAAGCACTCTACTTAGATCTGACTTTCCCTTGTGTCAGATTCAAAGTTACACCTAAACACCAGAAACGTCGTTGGGTAGATAGGCTACTTACCGCAGTTTTTTTTCACGCAGAAGAACGAGTCTAGAGATGATCAGAAACACGATCTGGTTGCAGCGTGATGCAGCAATCGTGCGTCGTCTTATGTTTTAATGTCATGTTAGATCGACGGGCAGATTTCGGACATGGGTTTTAACCTTGTTAGAATAAATATTTAGAGCACTCTTCTTTAGTAATGGTCGACGGATTTCCATTTTCTTGGCCTTTTATGTAACGTATTTATCAATATTTTAAAAACTAAAATGGTAAACTATTTGATGTCTCAGAAAAAATATTCATCTTCTTGACTTTTCCTTCACTTAGCCGTTTTATAAGTTATATTGAAAAAAGCATGTGCTAAAGTACTGAAATAATTCTTGGAAATTGAATTTGTGTTATTTGATTGTCAGTAATTTTATTTTTTTAAAATTTCTTAGCATATAATTTTCTAAGACAATACGAGACTTATTATCCGATAAACGATAGAAACATATCTTTATATTGAAAAAAAAAGTAGCTAATGAAGAAGAATGCAGGACAAAATTGACAGAAATTTAAAAAGTATTTTTCAAATAACATGTTAATACACGCTCATTACAATTAGATTAAGATATAACTAATGGGCTCAAGAGGCTTGAATCTTACAAAATATTATGTAAAACTTAATATCGACTATTTTAATTAATTCTTCAAAGCTTTTGATAATTATATTATTAAAATAAAATCTATTTAGTGGCGTAATAGTCACATATTACATCTAATACACTCGTGACATGTAAATCATTTTTGTTTGCACTTTAAAGACATAGTTGAGAAAACGGGAAACATGTGTAGACTTGAAAACGAACAGATGCCGACACCGATCGCCCCCTTCCCTCCCCTAGCATGAAGATTCAATCGTTAGGGACGCTCCGTAACTTTCAATAGAAAAACTCTCCAGAAAGGCTTGACGGAGATCTAAACTGATTGACCCCATCTTAAGAGAAAACTCGGCTCCTTGCTCGGTGCAAGATGGCAGTTAAGGCTCTTATTTATTTATGTATTTTTCATTGCTAAACGTGGAGTCTCAAACTGGGCGCGATGTCCGATTGTCACAAAATAAGTTTGCCAGCTGCAACCCACAACGTCATCACGAATAGAATTGCTCGCATAGTTAAAAAAAAATAAAGAAATAAAAAAGAGAAAGATATTGATTTACGTTTCCATTAAACATTTATATTAAAACAAACAAAGGCTTTAGAAACCAAATCTATCGAATATTAGAAATAATTTTTTTTTAAAGTATTTTTTTTTTCTTGCGCAAAGTCTGACTCACACCATCACGAATTACTGATGTTCTGACTGTATAATTAGTATGTGCAGGCTACACACAATATTATTTCAAATCATTTTTTAAAAAAAGTTAGGAAATCGAAATAGTACACGTCCAGGTTGTTTTGGGAGGGCGTGGGGGTTCAGGTGGGTAACATTATCGTTGTTATGGCAGTTTTGTTAGAAATATTTTTACTTAATAAAATATAATACAAGTTAAGCTCAACTTACAGTATGTAGAGGCTTTATTTGCTGACATCCTCAACTTTATCGTGCTTCTTGTATGGGCTGACTTTTTGTTTTAACGCAATTATTCTTAGAACTTTCTTTTATTAATATTTTTAAAAGTTGCAAATAAAAGGATCCTTCAAGACAGATGCTAGTCAAGCAAATACATAAAGTTTTTAAAATCATATATTTTAAAAAATACATTGTGGGTATTAAATTGCTAGTTAAAAAAGAAAATTAAAAAAATATATTCATAATCACAATCTTAAAGAACTAGGTACGCGGAAACACCACCACTGCCATCACTGCCTTCACTGATATTGAGATTATCGTTAGTTTTCTTTTGGATTCACGGAACAAGGATTATAGGCTTGCCAATTATGGACTGGGGACTGATGGTTCATGAGCAAGAAAACCGTGGACTCACGGACATGGGACAGTGTCCTCCTGGAAAGGGACTGTAGCCTCAAAACCGGGGACTCTGGGTTTATTAGCCAGAAACTGTGAACTTGCGGACATGGGACAGTGTCCTCGTGGACAAGGGACTGTAGCCTTAAAATAAATCCGGGACTGTGAACTAGAGGACCAGTCATTGTAGACTTGTGAATCCTGGTGTGTCGACAACCAAACCAATACTGTTTTTTTAAACCCCTAATTTAAATGAATCTTGTTTTTTCGAAAACATTTTCTTACTGCCATAAACAAAATCATTAAAATTTTTATATATCTCTTTTTTAAATCTTAAATTCTTGCTCGTTATGGATTTTCACATTATGTCTTTTTAGTTTGAAAACTTCAAGAGCTGCACGCAGGACGCCTTCCATCGACTGTTTCGTATGCCTGACAGAGTCCCGGATCTCCGGATGTCCGCGAAGCACTCTCAGTGGTCTACTTGTCAAATCTTTTTTTAGCGCCCGGTACAACTCAGTTCAGTGCGTTTATATTAATTCGTCATGGTCGATATTTGAAAAGGTGTTTTAAGGAATAAGAAAGCTGTCGAGCGGAGGGAAGATATTGAAAATATTTTGAAGTTTATTGACGCGGAAAATTGAGTTGGCCGGGGGGTCGAGAGGCGTCACTAGAATGGGCTTCATCCGGGCGTGGTAAGCTCGTGGAGTGGTGTACCTCATTATTTTAAACACCCCCACCCACCCAAACACAACAAACACGATCAGCTTGATTTTAACACTGTTAACTTCTTACCTCATATTTTTCACAATCGGTTGAAGCGATGCTTGTATGTTTCGCATGTAGATAACTATTGAGCACAGTTTCGAAGATATGTTAATATCCACTCAATTCTTATTATTAATATAATTTAAATCTATGCCTCCATCACAATTAAGCTCTGTATTCAGAGTCAAATAATAAAGTCTCGCAACAAATACTTAGATATAAAAAAACAAAACACAAGTGCCTTGATTCTCGAAATTTCTTTAATAATTTTTAGTCTAAAAAACTAATTTCCTTTTATTACCCCCCCCCCCACTTTTTTCAACAGAAACTATAAAATAACATTACAGTTAACATTCAAGTATTTTAGTGAATTTTTATTTTTTATTTTTGAACATAGCAAATCGAGGATTGTGCGTTTTGCTTAAGCAAGTTCTTCCAGATAAAATAACTAATTAAATAAAGCTTATTTTTTCTTTGACCGATGCTCTCTTCCATTTTTTTAAAGTTTTCTTTTCGCGTCTGATATGTTTTGATTTATCACCAAAAGATGAATTTAATAACTGCAGCAGTCATAATGATAGATCCATATATTTAACAATTGATAAGCTTTACACCTATTATTTTTTCACTAGCCTATTTATTTCATGAGTTGGTAACAACTGCTTAAAGGTGTCTTGTGCGTCGCGAACACCGGCTGCTGACTTCACTTGGTATTGTAACTTGTTTAGGCGAAGTGATAATGAACGGGTAAGGCCGTGTTTTGAAATCACTAATAACGAGTTTTTAAAGTTAAGATATATTCCATTAATATATACCTGTGGAGGAAAGAAATAACAATTGGCTTAAGTAAATTTTAAAGTAATGTTGCAGATATATTATTTAGATTTTATAGCACAACCCACTTACTTTAACTTTAAATCAAGTTACTGAATACCTAAAAGAAAAAAAAAACCCAGTAAAGTCTGGTAGTTCGAAGAATCATGAAGATTTTCTCAACATGGCTTCAAATTAATTTTGTTTTCCTTTTTTCCCTTATCACGAAATAATTCTGATTAATTTTGCTAATTTTTATTTTTAAATAAAAATTAGCAAAAAGAAAACTTAATTGACTTATTTCTCTCAAGGAGCAAAAGAATTTATGTTTCTGTAGTTAGTCCTTAATTTAATTTCGTTATTCAATTTTAAAAAGATTCATCCACTTCCGCCTTTGCTTCCTCTATCAATAAAATTTCCCTTGTCAGAATTTACAAGATTCGACGCAGGAGAGTATTTTCTTTTATTGCTTTCCCTTCTTACCTTCCTCGGTTAAGTTCACAAGCACCCCCACCCTTTTTCCGATTGTAAGTTTTTCCTCTCACATTTTTTCAGAGGTTCTTAGGAAAAAAAAATATCTTAGCGCCATTGTATTTCCTTATTGGATGTATGTGTGTCCCACGAGATAGCGCGATGAAGTAACAATAAAAATGTATTGAGAAAAAGAAAGAAATGAGACGGAACTGATTTTGTAAAAAATGAATTCAGACAAAGGAACGTACAGGGAAATGTTTAAAAATGTAAGATCAAAATATATGTAGAGCCAAGAAGAGGAATACAAGTAAGACTAAAAAATAAGTTTTTAAAATTGTAGTTTGCTATATTTTAAGATAAAAATGTAGCAAATTAGACGTTCTAAATTTTATAATTGTGAAAAGGGATCACATTTTGAGATCCAGGGCTATAATTTTAACCAATCGTCTTACAAATAAATATTTTGAGCGAATTCATGGTGACGTAATGTAAAACTAGATTTCCGTAAATGCCGTTCCATAATAGTATAGGTTACTATTTACCTTTTTATAATTCATTTCATCTTTCAATGTTTGGTCCTCATAGTGTAGTGGTTATTACATTCACCTAACACGCGGAAGGACGTAGGTTCCGGCCCAAGCTAAGACATTACTTTTTTAAATTTTAAAAATTGTTTTTGTTTGTGCCCGTTCATTTCCCACTTTCTTTTCGAACATGACTTCGCAACACGGCTGTTCATTCGCGTCGTTCTGATTTCTTTGTGATGTAGTTTTTGTCAGTTCTCCCCCTTCCCCAGTTAATTTCTTTACACTATTTATGAGCAAGTCTGCGACGTATGCTACGCTGCGGGCTGCATGTAGTATACTTTTTCAGAAAAGGCACAAAGAAGATTGCAAATAACATGACGAATGAAACTCGTCAGGGTCGACCGGTCACAGTTTATGGTTGGCTGCTAATGTGGTGCAGAATGGGGGCAGTTAGCAAATCGAAGTGCGCATGTCTCGAGACCGATCATGCGTTGGCGGTTTCCCCTCACTCCTCGACGTTCATTAGTGCTATAGCATGTGTTCGTTCTTTGCCACCTCTCTTTTCACTATCAATGAGAAAGTTTCTTCTACGCTGCGGGTCATATCTGATACATATATATTTTGATATACAGTAAAAGTATACTTAATTAAATGTTAAACTTTCATTGTTTCATGTCTTTACATTTAAGGATTAATTTTTGTTTTAAATGTGGGAACTGGCTTCCATTTATGCGCATAATATTCGACAAAAAATATTTGATGTAAAGAAAAGAACCATACTGAAAATTGTCAATCAATCATATTAGAGATGGGAGGTAATCAATATATACATGATTACTCTTTCAAGCAGACAATTAATAGATAAATAATTATAGACTTAAGCCTGAAGATTCTTGAAGACCCAAAGATTTTGATAATCTTACATTCAACATGCATTTACAAAGAAAACAGAATTTTTTTAGAAGATGGTATTCATTTTGATGTTAAATTTTAAGTGAATACAAACTGATTTATTTTAGGGTGAATCAACCAAACTACAATTATAAAAGAAATAAATTTCCTCATTGGTACCATCAAAACGCTCAACATGTTTCTAAGGTTATTAGGAAGTCAATGTTATTTTAAAAGCATTTTTATAGGCTTAATAAAATTGCTGCGTTTAAAGGAAGGAACAACAAATACAGCAACCGGGGTAAAAAATGACATTTAAAAATTGTGACTGCAACAATTAAGAGTCGAAAATCGTTAAAACGTTATTTTTAAGAAAAGAAATCTAAACATGTCTGTTTTCTAAAATCTGTAATTAATTTATTCGTTATTCTATTTTTTTCCCCCAAATAATTCCTTCTAATATTGTCTGTTCTCAATGGTGTGACAAACAACTTTAGAGCAAGAAGTTCACTTTGTTCTCTTGGAATATATGTTCTAAGTGGACAAAGGAACAATTACATGTAGTTTAATCTGGCTCTATAACGTTAATTTTCTGTAAATAGCTAGACATTAAAAAGAAATAAAATAATTACTTTAAAATTGATGAAGCGCGGTAATGCGCAGCTCACTAGACCTCTCTTTAGAAACGAAATCACAGGAAGTAAACACTCTTCAGGGTGTGAAAGAAGATGTATTCGACTTCCGGTGTTACAAAATAAATCCTCCCCCATACAGAGTCTCCCCCAGGAGATTCCATTTTAAAACAAACTCTCCCCCGGAGAAAATATTTTACTCTCAATTAAAATAAATCCTCCCCTACCCTGTAAAATAATGTCTCCCCCAAAATAAATCCGCCCCCATCACACTTTCGATATTAAACACAGTAATCATTGAAAAACAAAAGAATATAGAATACTTACTTTTGTCTTGCTGTAATATTCATAATTGTTTACTATAATACTATTTATGGTAGTGGCCTAGATATACAGAGATATGAGGGGGTGGGGACCATACCATTTGACTTTTCTCAGGGGCGTAATTTGAAAAATTGCTTAATTATTTGATTTTTTCCCCACAGTACAAATAGACGCACATGGAGTTTTTGGTGTATAAGGGCAATTGTTTTGTTTCATAAAGCAGGGATTAAGTCCTTTAAGGCCAAGTCACACAAACACCGGGCTTTCAGACATCCTTTTTTTGAAGTCGGTGGAAGAGGGTGGGAGTGACCCAATTAAGTAAAGGCACGGGGGGGGGAGGGAACATAAATCACGCTGCGCAACTGACCTGTTTAACCTATAACCCGATTATACAGTGTGTTTTTTAAAACTCTGTAAATGCAGTGTGTTGAGAGAAGCAGGAGCGAGGTTTAAAAAGGATGGGTGGTGCTGGTGGTGCTGTCATCACTGGGTGACACTATAACAAGGGGTGACATCCTTGTATGTGGCACTGGAAGAATCGGATGAGTTTTATTGGTTTAGTCGTGATGGGATGACACCTTGGGCTTATAGCAGTGGTTTACGCAAAACGTATTGACGCTTTTGGGGAGACAGCTTCACTAATAATATATAAATAATAAGTTATTCTTTTAATAAATGTACCGAGACGTTTTTTCACTATCAAACTATCAAATTTAAAAATCCAATAATTTACTAAACATTGGCTTCTGGTTTTTAAATTAAAAACATTTTTCAACATTGATTTACAAATGCTACAATAATAATGTGTCAGATTAATTCTATGACTACAAACAAAAAACAAAACAAATGATTATAACAACACAGCCTTTACTACAATCATCAATACTTTCATCACAAAAGATAGTATTTCAAAGTGTATCTTTCAAATATAATAAAAAGAAATATTAAACATACATACACACACACATATATACATGCATGCACGCATATATGCATACATTCATCCATGCATCAATGCATAGATACATACATAATTATATACATACATGCATTCATACGTACAAACATAAACATATACTGTACACAAAATACATACATAAAAATACGTACATACAAAAACTTATTCATATATACAAACATGTATATGGATATAAAAATTATTTTATATATTGCAGACGCTCATTCTGTACATGATATTATTGCGCCTTACGCTTTTCCACAGTTTATTCGTGGTTTATGCCTGGTCTTGCAGTTTTAATTAGGGTTGTAATGGATCTACCCATTGGATAATCCGGAATCCAGCTATGTTTACAATTCCGGCTTCGACAGAATTTCAATTCATAAATCCAGAAAAATCCGGCAGGCCGATAGACCCATAAAACATACATATTTATAATAGCTCCGGTTCTGGCAAATCCGGAAGCCCTCTATGTTTACAAAATCCGTCTCCAGCTCCGGCCATATTTCACCTTATAAATCCACTCAATCAAATCCTAGTATTAATATATATTTGTATATGTGTGTGTGTTTGTTTGTGTGTGTGTGTGTGAAAATACTACTATTTTCCATACATTAAAATAAAATTTTTATTAGAGTGAGCCTTAAAACTTTAAATTTAAATTTATCATTTCTAATAATTCATTGCAGGACATTACAATAATATCAGGCTCTAACATGAATAATTTTAACACAATTAAATAAAATAGCCTACTAACAAATACGTACAAAAATGTTAAGAAAGTGATGAGCTTACAAAATGATTAGGGAAATTTTTTAACGTATTAACGTTCCACGTTTCCCTTCGGAAAACAAGATGACAATCATTTCACACACACACAACAGCGCATGTCATCAATAACAAAGCCAACCTCTAAGCTACACCTTCGACCTCTTGGGCTCTAAGGTAATTGACTTTATACCTATCATATTCCAGGGCACGCGAATTTCAAACTAGCTAAGCGTGCGCCTCACCTAAATCCAGATATCCACGTTACTGTCATCTGAGCTACGCAATAAATTTAACGTATCGGTAGACTCCAACCCTAGCTACGACACTCATTGTTTAAACGTGTGACCTAATTTTTGTGTGTCTAAATTTTAGCATGTTCTGTGTTTCTTGAGACGGCTACACAAAAAAGTAATCCCATTTAAAAACTTTTTAAAACTATTTTTTAAAAGTGAACTTTAATTATTTTTTTAAAATTTACAAACCTTGACTACTTGGATTTGCTAAATTTTTTTTTTTGCTGTAAATATAGTAAAATCTACGGGTGATATTTTTAAATTATTATAATGCACAAATAGAAATAGAAACTTTCGTTTTAAATCCTAACTCGTGTTATAAACGTAAAGAAATACATCGATGCAACGTTCTAGTATTAATTAATCATCTTTATATTTCAGTTCATTTGTCTGTTATTCTTTTTAATAACTCTGGGCAATTCAACAACTCTCAATTTGTGTCTTTACGGACATACAATGTCTATACCCACAAATAGCTACGCCACTGACTAAGCTTAAGATCGTGGAATTCCCAATAATCATACACAAATGCATGTAAAACAAATACAAATTATGTTGTAAGTCATAAAGTTTAATAAAACAATTATTTATAATTTCAAATAATTAAGGGGAGGATTTATTTTAACAGGGGAATCATTTTAAAATAATTTCTCCGGGGGCGAAATTGTTTTAAAATAAACTCTCAGGGGGAGACTTTATTTTGGGGGAGACTTTATTTCGTGACACCGGCAATGGCGACTGTTTCCCTCGCTAATGTTATCGCTCAATTCGATAACTTTTTGGTAGTTTTGTTTGCTTGTTTGTTTGTTTTTTTTGTTTCTTTTTGAAAATGTGATTAGCTATACCTTATTATAAAAATAATAGTACTAAACTACAGATACAAATAGTATTAAACTCAAAACGGTCTATTGGATAGGCTACGTAAAATTATCATTCTTATCCTAAAATTTGACAATAAAAATATAAACACATTTTCTGCAATTTTGTAAATGTCATAACCAGTTAATTGCAATACGGAAACTCCTTACGTAACTGAGGCGGAAGTTTACCATATACCTTATGGGGCCTTAAACGACAGGAAATTTGTATTTTTTTTTTTTTTTTTTTTATTTTTTTAAAATTTTTTTTTTCTTTTCAATTCTTAAGTCAACATCTTGAATTCCGCTCTATGTATTTCATGGAAAATCATTTTTACCGTGCGCAGAAAATTTAAAACCAAATTTCTGTACATATGTTCTTTTTTGTAAACACTTTTAAAATAATAAATAATTATTGGCACGTTGAATTTTGTCTTAGAAGAATAAATTATTTTATTTCTTAAACTTCTTTGTTATTGTTTTAATATCGATTAATGTTATATGACCCATTGAATTACATTAATCTTCTGAAGAAATATTTCCCCCCTCCCCTCCCCTACCCCCAAATCCTATACGAAAGTTAAAACTTGGTGATCGACGAATAATGCTGTAATGTGTGCAGTGTGCATTCGGGCGTGGAATGGGTTGCCTGAAGAAACCAGGAAAGCCAACACTTTATAATCTTTTAAAAATCTAGTAAGAATACAGGACTAAACACAAGCCATAAAAATACGTAGGACGCAATAATCTTCTGTCCAGAAGGAGCGTCTGTAACATATAAGATAAGATAAGATGAAAGGTTAACAAAATTATCCGATGAAAGGGAAATGCAAATAAAAATATTTTCCGCCAAGTCAATAAACTTTAATCTGCTTAATTTGTCCATAAAGTACGTCACGCTATTTATGACCATTTTTAACTATCCCCACCCCCTTTCACAAACTTTCCACAAATCTTGGATTCCCCCGCCCCCCTCAAAAAAGTATGTCACACTTACAAATTTTTAAATTAACAAAATAATAACAATTTTATATTAAAAACCGTGATATTACGCATGACCGGACCCCCTCCCCCTGTCACAAACTGTCACACTTTCTTACGCCCCCTAAATCTCTGGAGCCTGACACACTTTATGGACGGCCCCTTACTGAATTTATGCTTCTTTGAAATTTCAACTTATCTCTACGGAATGTCTAAGCAGCTATTTGCATTTTTTTTTTTGGAATAAGAATCAAACTTAGTCCATTTTTTGCATTTAAAAATAATTACTATGAAACCTTAACACTTAACACACATATCAACAAATTTTCGACTCACAACGAATATATGACTGCCATGTTGCACACGACAGAAAAATTCTAGCAAGTTTCAGAAATGT
>MUZC01000032.1:473866-504156 GCA_002072015.1 Radix auricularia | reverse complement strand
CATTTTAACACTGAGCGAATTTGAGATACATATAATATATTTTTAATATTTCACATGAAAACATATAATTTGAAAATAATGGATAAACATTAACTCGTGAAAAGTGAGTACAATGAAACAGTTATCACAAAATTTTGTCATAAAACAATATGTAGCCTTGGGTGTACCAATAGAAAGAACAGAGCTACTGTTGTTGCTTTCGGATCTTATCTCCAATTTAATAGACAAGATTTGATGATGTTATGCAGGCCACAGTCAGATGGGATTGGAAATGAATGTATATCAGAATAAATTTATCACGTGAGGTCACTGACATGGTTTCAAACTTATATTGTATTTTATGTGAAAATAATAAGGCGAATCTGTCTTCTATAAATTATTTTCATAATGTATCAGATAATTATTGTCAATGATATTTAAGAAATGACAGTTTAATATTCGATGCTCTGATATTTAGCATTACTTGAAATTTAAAGCCGTGGTAAGATAACTATTTCAAAAAGCTTTTTCATCTCCCTTTTGCCCATTTCTTCCATCATGAATCAAAGAAGTATATTAATCTTTGTTGTATAGATGGAGCATTAGTTAAGATATGATTTTTACAAATCTATTCATTAAGTTTGATCCGTGGGTTTTCTGCTATTTGTGAGGCTTAATAATAAACCATATAATATAATCAAGACGTGTAGTTCTGATGTTTGATTATAAAGTTGGTCCATGCTTGAAAGGTCTGTTCATAATTGATTTGTAAAGAATAATATTGACCTTGGGTTAAGGTCTGTTTTTTCAGTCAATACAAATGATGAGCATCCATGAAAAATATACCAATAAACAATCACAAGAGCTTTAACAATGGGGAAAAATATAATGAGAATTAAAAGTCTACGAACGAAATTTGTGTGTCTTGTCACTAAATGTAATATTCATACAATATGCTAACTGAATTGTGAAGATACAATGTGGTAACCAAACATGATAACCAGACATAATGCCATGGTCGATAGTTGGTCGGGGGGTAAAAGAAGAAGTAAAAGAAATAATTTTACACCGGTTTCCTTAAGAGGCTTGTAGAAATTAAGCTAAAATCCATAGTGCTGGCCGTAGTGCAAAAAGCGATCAGGCCTTTATTCAGACCGTGTCTGAATCGAACCTCTTACATAAAAATACATCGCAAATAAAATGAGCAATGCTGAAATTACGGACATATTCCGATGGGATGGGGGGAGTCACTGGTATAATCTGTGTGTTCAACTCTTTGTGATTGCAAACACAATCGCCATAAGCGAAAACCCCACGAACGAGCTGGAAACTCGTTTCAGATCATCTTTGCCTTCGAGGTCCTTGAATAATATATCGAAGAACACGATGTAAAATATAGTTCCAGTTGCAAGGCTTTGAAGGATGGCTTCAGGCACGGAAACGTTCGAATAAAAAGACGCACCAGAGGATATAACGATGCCGATGATGATGCCGAGAGTCGAAATGAGGGTAAACATTCCTATACACAAAAAAGCGGTTCCTTGTTTTTCTTCACCACGGCATAGGTCCATGCCGAGTTTAAAGGCCAGAACACAACGGTGGACAACTATGGCAAAGCACAGTGCCCATACGCTGCTCTTCATGCTTTGGAGTCCCAGGGCCATGCCCTCGAAGATTCCGTGGAATGACAAGGCCATGATGTAGAGGATTGACCTGAAGTGGGCCCGGCTGGAATCGTCCGATCTGCTCAGCTCGTCCACTACCCGCTTGACCTGAATGTCCTGTAGGACTGAGCTCGACTCGGAGATCCGGTCAAACGAGTTCTCCCTCGACGCCGGCCGTGACGGTCTGTCGGCAGATTCCAGCTCAGTAATCTCGCAGTCGCGGCGCGTGGAAAAGACACCAGAGTCCATGTCTTTATCTTGTTCCGCGGTGCTCTGTCTGGGCGTGAAGGACTCTGCCTCTGAACCACGGGGACGTTCGACGCACACGGTCACGTGGCACGAAGGCTGCGGCCTCGGCCTTTCCTGAATCACGTCGTTATCATTCCCGACCATTTCATGAGACGTGATAGCAGGCCAGTGCTGCTTCGACTCCTGACACATGCGGGATGCTCTGTTGGTGGATTGCTGATTGACGAGATGCTTCTGCCAGTCTGGCTGCTGCTTGTAGACCGTAGGCGCCGGCGGGAGGGGCGGGGACGAGGCGCGAGGAGTCGTCGAGTGGCCGTGGTGAGGCTGCTGCTGTGGCGGCTCTTCCTTCTTCTGGACGTGATTATGAAGCTGATGATGATTATGAGATGGGAGCGGTGACCGCTGCTGGACGTGCGTGTGTATCGTCGTGACGCCCGATGGTTGATACGGCCTACAGTTGACAATCGCGATCTTTGGCAGCGCGTCGATGATGGGGTGTTGTCCGAATGTTTTCAAAAGCTGTGCGTCCTGCTCCGAGGCAGGTTTGGAATGACGTGTCATTAGCTGCTGCTGCTGAAGATTGAAGCCGCTTAAGTGATTATGGTGAGAATTAGGCGTTGAGCTGTGAAGATTAGCGGCATTATTCTGAGCTTCGTATTTTTCCGTCCCACGCTCGTTCTCCTTATCGAGGAGGTTCTCCCTGACGCGAGTGGCAGAATCCTGGCTGTTGCGATCCGTGTCGCTGTCATCAAAGCTGAGGTCATCCTCGTCATCGATAAGAACGTTATCGTCGTCATCGTCATCATCATCGTCATCGCTGCATGTTTTGCGCTCCGCAGGGGGTTCGTCTGGGTTCACATCCTCGTCTAAAGTAGACCGGAATACTTGGACCGGCCTCTTGGCCTCTGTTTCGGGCTTTGACCGCCTCTGCTTCCTCAGAGTTTTGTTGACATCCGACTGCTGGGCTTTGACGTAGAGAGTCTGAAATGAAAAAAATTAACATTGAATTTGGGTAGATATCTTTTCCATTACACAATTACCATTTGGGCATACTTTATTTACATTAGGTCCACGCAAGCGCTACAATGATACACTTAAAACTGTTCTAAAGGCCTTTGAAATTAGACAAGATTTCCTGGGAAGCAGCAGCCAGTAACCGATTCTACTGGCGCTCTGTGATACGGAATGGCGCAGCTGTCTGTGAGACAACAGGCTGCCAAGACAAAACGTCAAGCCAGGAAGGAGGGTTTCCAAAACCGTCCTGAATGGATTACAACCCTCTCTTGTCTGACATGTGGACACAAATTTCGTGCTAGCATAGGGTTAATAAGCCACCAGAGGACACACGTGACGGCCTAGCACAGGTCAAATACAAATATGATGAGAGTGGTCATCGACTGCGACTTACGAACAACATCTAACGCGCATACTTTAGTAAACCTATGGTACAGCATGATATCATTAGCATGTAAAGATTACGCTACTTAAATTGCGTAATAAAAAGATAGCATAAACTTTAAGGGGGAAATTGAAGGTGTTGGTGAAAATTGACATTTATATTAGTGAGAGTTGATTAAGAAATTGGATTGTCGTCAACACATCTCTGAAAATCAAAACCAGATTAAATGAAAACTATATGAAACATAATTGTAAAAAAATAACTTTAAAGACTGCCCTCCAATGTAAGGTAACAAACAGTATATGGATAAACTTAATAAACAAATCAAGACATTTTTAAAAATATATTCCCCATCTATAATTCTAAATGGTATTAATTTCTAATCTGTCTCGCGTTGTGCACTTTGTTAAACGTGTTGTTATAACTCCTTTTCCGTGATCAAATTAAGCTGTAATTTATCAGGGAGCCAGTAACAGTTGTTTTACTATAAATCCTTTATATAAGACACATAACTAAGATTTTGGATCTTAGGACTGACGTGCAATGTGATGTGTACTATCATGAACAATGCTTTAGTTGTCTCATTATAAAGGATTTATAGTCAAAAACTTTGTTTTTTATACGTTTTTTTTTTTAAAATTTGAAATTTAAAAAGTTTTATCACACTCTATTGTAATATGGACACTCCGCTAGCCATAAAAAAGGCGACATAAAAATCAAACTATAACATTGTCAGCGTTGACATGGCACGGTCGGCCCATGTAATAAATCGAACATCTTAGCGGGTAGATTGTTAAGCCCTTCAATAAAAGCCGGAAAGAATTGGAGGGAAGTGGTATAATCTTGCCAATAGCTTATCACGGTCCAGTGAACCAGCTTCAACCGCGGGAATTGTTCAATCCAGCATGGAATGAGATGCCAGTGACGGATTTTAATGGGGTTGGAGTGCTTCCCCCCTCCATCGATCATCATAGATGAGGAACCTCAAGAAAATTACAAGGAAATACAGGTTTCAAAATATTTATTGAGTTCAAAATGTAATTTTGCAATAGGAACCTGATGTGAAAAAGAAGTAGTGAATTGAAATATGGGAATAAAGTTCGTTGCCAAGAGTTATAACATTAAATATTTTAATGGGATCTCGTTGCAATAAGGGAGAAAAAATAATCGAAATAACAATCGTCCAATCATGACACACTCGGCAGCTCACTTGACAAGGATTAATAAATTTTTAGAGAGACTCTCGACCAATCACTGTCGCTGATTGAATGCGCGATATTCATTTAAAAAAGGAAACTCTTTCCAAGTCTTATTAGTGGATCATTTGGTACAAGGGGAAACACAATCTCCAGCGGGAGATGGGATTCATTAAGGGGTAAAAATCCATTGTACAAGGTTTTATTTAAGGCAAAGGTAATTGCAAGCCGGTTCGGAGGGGTGGGGGGTGGCTTCTCCGCTCGAGTAATTACCTGGCAGGTTGGTGAGATGTTGTGGAGGCCCTTACCGAGTGACACGACATGTCGGATAATGTCAGTTAATAAAGCCAGGTAATAAAACCAGGCAATAATGGTAAGTTCATTTCAAAGATTTAAAGCATCGAAATATCAGGATGGGAGGCGTTTGAGGTTCTCATATAACCCACAATTTCTCTTATTTCAGTCGATCTTTATCATATTTTTTTGTTCAAAAGCTTCTTTTTAATCAGAAACATGTGAATGCACACTTTAATCAGAAACATGTCAATGCACACTTTAATCAGTAACATGTCAATGTACACTTTAATCATGTCAATGTACACTTTAGTCAGAAACATGTCAATGCACACTTTAATCAGAAACATATCAAAGTACACTTTAATCAGAAACATGTCAATGCACACTTTAATCAGAAACATGTCAATGCACACTTTAATCAGAAACATGTCAATGTACACTTTAATCAGAAACATGTAAATGTACGCTTTAGAAATTGATTATTGTGTTGACAATATTTCATTTAGCGGAGTAGTCTCTATTCTGTTTTGTTCTCCTTTCACCAATATTGGGCATCACCACGCATCTTTGAGAACCAAATGACAATGTGTCAGTCAAAAAAAACCAAGGGCTTGTCTGTTCATGTTTAACATGTAAACCGTTGTCCCATACACATGTGCATGTATCTTGTCACACGTCAGTTTATATTCTCTTGCCCAATTTGGATTTTCCCAAGGCATTCAAACTTTGAAAAAAAAAAATTCTTTTTTATTACGAAGCAAAATGTCTTTTGAAAGATTTCTCCAATGCAATATCAAAATAGCTATCAGATAATTCGAATTTTTCATTTTTTTAAAATTTGAAATCTCATCTTACCGCGCTTCAATGAGCGAAACTTTTAAATAAATTAAAATCAGACGCAGATCTTATGTAAGTGAATTTTACCACACTTGAGTATTTATGACATGTTGAACTTGGAGACAAGCTATAAAATGGGCGCCTACCCATCAAACCCCATTTCAGTAATAACTTGCACTTGATCACTTGTTTTAATGTGAATTTGTAAGCCCCACATTGGCGCCCGGAAACATATGACATCCCCTTTTACCCCTCAACCCTCACTGCAACACTGTTTTAAGTTCTAGAAAAACAATGAAAGAAAAAAAAAGGAAAGGACATCATTTAATACCATCTCGTAAAGCTCAAATTATTTGTAATTAAATTATTTGCAACAGATTTTACGCCCAAAGTATTATTTACCCATTTCTCTCCGATGTATCTATTAGTTATGTTTCTAAAATCTGTATTTATAATACTTGTAACATAAACAATCTTTTCCCTTTCATGTCTCATGAGTAGTTGTCCGTTCACTGTTATCTTGCCACCGATTTGCACTCTCCTTTTGCAATAGAGACATGTTTCTTTTTTTGTTAGGTTTTTTTTTTTTTTTTTATCTTTTCGTTTAGTTTTTCTTTTAGAAAATGGCTATGCCGTTCCACACCACCACCCCCGCCCCCCACAAAAATAAAATAAACACAAATAAATAAAATAAAAACAAAAAATGTTTTCTTAACTCCTGAGCCGCATGTGCTCTTTTGAGATTTTGTTTTCTCGACCCGTTCGTTCTCCTTGTTAATTTACTCGAATTACAACTCCCTTCGTTATAACAAGTCTCCACGCTGTCTGCTGTAACACGCAGCATGAACCAGAATAAACTGACGACGGAACCATGGCGATTTTTTGGAATTAGATCATTATGGTGTTGCAGAAAAATAAGTTATTATATCCCAGAACTGGATGGTGTCTATTAATAATTTAATCTATCTGCTTAATAGATTTAAGGAAGAGAAATATCTACAAATGTTGATACTTTCCTAGAGGGAAAAATAAATTTAAAACTCCAACCACAGAAGAAAATACAGAAAAAATCTCTCTATTTAGAATTCGCCAGAAATTAGGACCAACACAAAACCACGCGAGAAAGCGTGCATGAAGAATGACCCTCGCAAGGGTTAAGCAGTAACAGTCTATGGTTGGCAAGCGAAGCTGGATCTGGGGGCGGTACTTCAACGATAACAAAGATGCGTCTTGCGTTTACTGGCGTTATTCTCATCTTTTCGTTTTGCTATTTGCTTCCGTTTTTCCCTTTTTTTTTCGCACTATCTATGATGAACAAGTCTGCAGCGTATTCTACGCCGCGGGTCATATCTAGTATTAAAAATTTAATTTTGAAAACATAACAATTTTTTTAAAAAGTTTTTTTCTCTTTCCTCTATTTTCATGAACAAACTTAAAGCTAACTTTCATCCTTTCTATAACCATTGCTACTAATACTACTCCTTTTACTACTTTTTCTTGTATAATCTGCAAGGAGCCAGAACTCTTTATCTCTCTTCTCTTTAAAACTCCCACTAGACCTGTGCTAGACGAGATCAGAGACGCTTTTTGGACCTCTCTCTGAACACGAAATGCGCACTGCCTGCTCAAACAAAATACAATCTTATTAAACAGCTTGGGTTCTATTTTTTATTTTATTTTATTTTATTATTTTAATTTTAAAAAAAAACAAAAAAACAACAACAACAACAACAACAAAACAACAACAAAACAACAAAAAAAAACCTACAATGTTGAAGTTGAAGCTTAATAAATATTTCAACTAATACCTATAAAATAAACTTTCGAAAATTGAGTTGCCATTAATCACTCTGAGAATATAAAACGATTCCTAAAAAAAACATTAAAAAAAACAAAAAAACACAACAACAACAGTATTTTAAATTTACTTTTACTTTTGTAATTACGGAAATGTGAATGAAAACAACCTTAGCTTTTCACATATGCTGTCAATATTTTCAAAAACTGCAATTTTTTTCTTTTTTTTTTTTTTTTTTTTTGTTTTGTTTTGTTGACCCGTTAAAAGTAAATTATAATCCAACTCCACAATAAACATTCCTTCAACCTTTTGAAAAAATCCAACCTCTGCTGCTCATAACTTTTTGTTTCTACACATACAACGCGACGTCACAGCCGGGAGCGGTCCGTTGATTTATGAGAAATCCGCTCCGCAATTAGAGGCTGTTTGCCAATCAAATTATTGCTCAAGTCGATAACGGGTTTTCTAGTGAGGGACAAACAGTGGCGCGGTATTTTTCTTTCTTTCTTTTCTCCTCTCCGACAAATGATAGTGTTTGATGGATGAAAGTTGGATGCTAGTGCTTTGTTGCGTTGTGGTTTTTGGCTGGCCGGATGATAACCGATTTCGACCCATGGAAAAAGGGAAAACGATGTACAGTTGGAAGACGTTGAAATGTTTGATGCTCGAGATGGTGGCAACTGGTTGATGATCCTGAATATAATAACGTTCGTTAAGACCGATAAAAAACAATTTGATAGTTACATTTTTAATCCATGTCAGACAAGGGATTATTAGTTGCTAGCATACATACATACATTATTAGAGTACTGCAATTTAAAAGATAGTTAAAGCAAAACCACAGAAGAAAAACATATTTTATCTGTATAACATGTCTATTACTGTCTATTTTTCTTTGAGGAGAGACTTTGAAGAGCCGATGTCAATTAAGAAAAAATGTCACAATGCATTTGTTGCATGATATTTTTGTTAACAGAAATATAAATACTAACGTAATAAATATATTGTGCGAAGTTGGTATTGCACAAATAAAACAGCCTGGTAGTAGGGGGCATATTTAGCATTGATTAGGATTATTATAAAAATAATTCACGTTTCATGAATCCATGTTTTGTCTAGTGACCTTCCTGGATGTTAACTGCGCATATTTTCATCCTTGTTGTTGGGATATAGAGTATTTCTCTACAATATTTTTGTATTATCCCTACTTCTCCTCAACTCGTTAAAATAATAATACTCGTTAACAGTTTATCATTTATTAAACGTAAATATATTATTTTAAATGCATTGTTTGTATCAATTTTAAAGGACAAGCGTTTATATACACCAAATCATATGCTCTGATGAAACTGTTCCAAATATATATATATTTATATATAATACACAGCTTATCTGGCTCATAAAACCCACCCCCTCACGCCCTTTTAAAGGTTAACCAAAACTATCTTCTTGAAAATACACGCAGGTAGATCCTGTTGTGATCATGATAGGAAAGAGTGATAATTATAATCATTGGGATACACATTTAAGTGGTCCTGACTTTGCCAACTGACTGGAGGTACAGGGATCGGGCGGCGAGGCTATGTGGAGAGGCGGGGCCGGTAATTGAGGTGATTTGTCATTCCGCACTGGCCCCTGGTTCGAGGTGCTGTGATGGAGTGATCTGTTCATTCGTCCTAATGATAAACGATGCGAGTCTATCTGGTGATCGGGGTAGTGAAATGTTTATGGGCACAGGAATTAACGGCTTTTTTTTTAAAAAAAAAAAGGAAATTTCACTGGTTCTCTTTATATTTTGTATAATTAAACAAATGGACTTAGGAATTAATCGTGTGTTTATAAAAATGATATTTATATAGTCAAATCCGATAATGGCGTTTAAAATATGTCCCATACGAGCATAGTGAACAATAAAAAAAAAATTTGGTGAGAAAATGTCAGTTCTCCATGAAAGTTCAATCAACACACGATAAATGCATCTTTATTAAAATTTGGTAAATTTTTCTCTAAAACAAATAGGTACAGATGTCTGTTCGTTCGTTTCTGCCGTTTTCTCTTTTTAAACCCGATTGAAATTTTAAAAAATTTGTACATTGAAAGGATTTCAGATTCTCTTTGAAATTACTACTGCGAGTAAATCTTTGTTTTATATTACTAAACTCAGGGGCGGATTAAGACTGCACGGGGCCCCGGGCTGCAATGAAACGGGGCCCTACCCTGCCAGCGTCCCTTAAAAAATGATTGTTAACAGATAATATAGGACTTTACTAAATATTAATAATGAAAAAAAAATAAACAAACACGAAGAAATAACTGTTAAAAGTGTTTGCGGTATGTTACAATTGAGTGTGAAAAGAATTTTTTTATTTTCCACTCCTGGGAATCGAACCCCACACCGGTTGCATCACGCGCCTGTACTCTCTCCACACGGCCAGCGGAGCTTGTCTAAAATAATAAATTAAAAAAATATAAACTATACTTTATTAACTTTATACTATGTTCTCTAAGTGAGCCAATTAAATAATATTTTATCGATTATTAACACTATCAGGTCTGAACGCGATCAGTTGTATAGTTAATATTTATAAATTTATTTAATTTGTTATATTTTCAAGGGTTCGTGTCAAACATTTGTACACTTTTATTATAAATATAAAAAGTTTGGGGGCCCCTAAACCGTCGGGGGCCCGTGGATTTAGCCCGCTCAGCCTCCCCCCCCCTAATCCGCCACAGACTAAAATAACTGAAAAATGCAAGAAACACTTCTTATACATTTAAGTTTGTTTTAAATATCTTAAAAATCACCGAAGGGAACCTTCACCATATCTCTTTTAAAAAAAAAGTTTAGTCCCCTAACCTATTTTCGGGGTCGTAGGGGATTCTAATGTTTCCATTAGAACATTCTCGGGATTGATAGACACTGGTGACGCCCTTCCCTCTCTTGGTCAGCGTTAGTCATTTCTATATTGGCATTTCGTGGGCTCGATCCCCCGCCCCTCAGCTTGTGAGGCGAGCGCACTATTGACTTCGCTACCCAGCCGCCTTAATATCCCTTTACAAAACATTAAAATAATAATTTTCCTTTCTATTGCGTAAGAAGATAAGATGAGAAAGACGAGAGTGGTCACGTGATCTAATGGTGAGAGAACGCTATGGCAGAGAGTTGGAGAACATTCAAACAGGCAACGTAATATTTGGTCAACATTTAAATCAATGCAACCCAATCCTAGATCTTTAACGACGGTTAAATACTCCAGTGTTATTATTCTTTGCGTGACACCGCCGTTGATCTACTGAGATCTCTAAAGACTTCCAACAAAACAGACCATGGGTTTAAGCTTGTGGCGGAAACGCCGGTAGAGATCTCAGTGATCATTGACCAAAACCATATTTTAAATACAGTTGAGGCCGAACAGAGCGTTCAGTGCCATGGTCGTCCACAATCACGGTTAGAAATCATGAAGTGGCTGTTGATGGGAAATACAAAAATACTTGAACAAAGACCGCGATCCGAAGTATCGCAGGAACCATCAAGTGCGGCGATCGATGGTCACAAAGATCCGATAATCGCAGTTTTATATAAGTCACGTGCTTTTAGAAACAGTGGATTCTTTCTAAGTTGAACGCGTTGCAGAGAATCGATTCTGCAATACTTTGTGCGATATTTTAACTTTTCAAAACAGACCATGGGTTTAAGCTTGTGGCGGAAACGCCGGTAGAGATCTCAGTGATCATTGACCAAAACCATATTTTAAATACAGTTGAGGCCGAACAGAGCGTTCAGTGCCATGGTCGTCCACAATCACGGTTAGAAATCATGAAGTGGCTGTTGATGGGAAATACAAAAATACTTGAACAAAGACCGCGATCCGAAGTATCGCAGGAACCATCAAGTGCGGCGATCGATGGTCACAAAGATCCGATAATCGCAGTTTTATATAAGTCACGTGCTTTTAGAAACAGTGGATTCTTTCTAAGTTGAACGCGTTGCAGAGAATCGATTCTGCAATACTTTGTGCGATATTTTAACTTTTCAAGAATATCTTGGTGAATTGGTTTTTTTAATTTATTTTTTTAAATTAGATCCGCGTGATCCTACAACTATTTGAATTGAAAGATAAAATATTTCCTTGACATTTTCTTGCAGATTATTGCCGTTTGTGAGGATTAATTATGCTTCTGGGTGTTTTTCCAGGGTGAAGGGCGTTTACAGTACGAATTAAACATTTCAGAAAACCGAGATATAAAGGATGAAGCATATCAGAGAAGACGTACATACTAAACACTCATTCAATATTTAATTAAGATAAACGCCCGCGGTTACGGTACACAAATGAGGCTATTAAAAAACCTTTTCTCGATATATANATATAGAGAGAGAGAGAGAGAGAGAGAGATAGATGGATGGATGGATGGATGAATGGATGGATGGATGGATGGATGGATGGATGGATAGATAGATAGATATGCACACTCTTATTATATTTAAAACCACTTAAAATAGGGGAATTAAGACAGCGGTCAGCGGTCTAGATCTTAACCGTCTGTTTGTCATTTATCTTAAGACCACGTCACTCCAATTCATGGTTAACTGTTTCCTATAGATGAGTCTTAAATAAAAATTAATAGTTAATGTAGCCAAAGCTCGCCATAACTATTATTTTAACTAAAATTAATTCTGTATTGGGCAGCTTTTTCTTTTGTGACGGCTTTTTAATTTTCAACCATGGCAATTATGTTCATAGTGATCATGGATTCCATTAACTTTCTATATTTAAAAATCAAGTTATTCTCTGTAGTTGAGGACGCTATAGCAGACTCTTCTCTTTTAATTAAAAGGACCTGCCAGCATATAAATATTCATTTGAAATGTAAATATCGAGACTATACGCAAATAACTAATGATATATTTGCACTCAATGATTTGAAAATAAAATAAGTTGACAATATTAACCAAAATAAAGTTTTAGAAAATTGAATATTACACAAAGACACATGTATTAAAATTCCAAAAATCCATTTAAAAAGAAATTTAAAAAAATTATCCATCCACCAACAAATAATTAAACAATTTAGCAAATAAAATATGTTACATAATGCTACGGGATTATAATCACTTCAAGAATTGTTTTCATTTTAATTTTAAAAATGTTAAAAACTTCTACAAAATATGTATATTTTATATGATAGAGAGAAGCATATTTTTACATATCAACCAAAAGAAAGAAATCAAAACGCCCAAAATATTTTTGGGGAAAACTCCTTTTCCTTTACTTAACTCAGCGGGGTAAAAATCGTCAATGAAAATAGAATCTCTTTCATCTCCAACGAAAATCCAACATATGCAACCAAATATAACAAATTGTAATGGAAATGAAAACGCAGAAGGAATAGAAAATAAAACCAACCGACTTCGTTCCCGAACAAAGGAAAAACCGAACAGATAATTTAAGAAGAAAAAAAGTTATAGATTAAAAAAAAATGTATTAAAATTGTGAATGAACAAAGAAAACTCCCACCTTGATGATCTGCTCCATAAAAACGACGACGTAAAAGCCCGACATGACCAGCAGCTCCGGCACAGCGTACGTTGTCATGGAGCCCATGTTCTTCATCACCGAGTCCATCTTGACCCGAGTGTCAGGCATCAAGTGCAGGAAACAGGTCGCTAAATATATACCTGTTGGGGAGCAATGATGGGGTGGGGGTTGGGGGAGCGGGTTTTGGGAGAGAAGAAGTAAAGGTCAGTGTGTTTGATCTGAGAGTTTGTTTGAGAGAGCTTCTGTAATGATGTTGCTAGCTGTAAAAACGGAAATAAATAATAAAGGACATGAAAGAAACCGTTATTTTGCCTATAAGTATTGAGTTTCGCACGCGTTGAGTTGTCCATACACAATATAGGAATGTGAAGACTTATAAATTTTATACAATTCTGAAACGTGTAAAAATTGTCATTTTTTAAAAAAAATACATACTTTAATCACTAATGAGACCGATTAGTAAAATTTAAAGTTTAAAAAAAATATTTACGGTAAACAAAATTTTTAAATAAGGTAATTGTTTTGCCTTTTCTTACGTAATTAGATGAGCTATAAAAAATTAAATTATTGGTCTCCCTTAAATTTTTTAAATGGCATGTGCCTTCTAGAAAGTTTTTATTAGTATTGGAGATTCCGAAAATAATGCTTTAGAGGCCTATTTTCTTTTTAAAAATGTGCATTAAATAAATATCTCTATAAGTAATTCACCAGAACCAGATCAAGAGCGGGTCGTGTGGAAATAAGCATGACGTATGACCCTCGCTGGGGTTGACCTATCAAGCAAAATGGGTTCGAAAGGGGTGGGGTGGACTTATTCAAGACCTACAATGCTTCTTGCGTTTATTTGCTCTGTTCATTCAAAGAATAGCTTCTTGTTCGTAGTGTCGTGGTTATCATCTTCGCCTTACATACGGTAGGTACTGGGTTCAAGCCTCGGCGGATACATTTAAAAAAAAAATATTTTAAAATGTTTTTTCGTGCCCATTTTTTCCCGCTGTTTTGCGAACATAGTTGACTCTAGCTATATGGTCTGCCAGTCACAGTTTATGGTTGCAAAGCTAGGTAGGCGCAATTAGTATGTATCGAGTCCATAAATACGTCTGCAATGCGCCCACGCTCATTCCCGTTGTTCTGATTTCTTCGTGCTGTCGTTTGTGTCCATTCTTTCCCCACTTTCTTTGCACTATCTATGAGCAAATCTGCGGTGTATGCTACGCTACGGGTCGTATCTAGTTAAGAAATATTTTTTAAAAAAAAATAAGTGTTCACCCAGTCATCATCGTCATGAAATCTTCCCAATATTAACAAAAACGTTTTGCACTAACTGCAAATACATGACGTAAAAATAAATGCTACGGTCGATCAGTATGTGATTTTTTTTTAAAAATCGTTTTTATCACACGTATAGTTAACGACTACATGACCGAAACGTCAACAAAGTCTAAAATAGACTCTGATCATGTTGTTTTATTTTACCCACTCCCAAGTTGTTGTCTTTTTTGTGGAACGCCCCATAAATAATTATGACATTAATTGATAGGAACAAACATTTTGCCATGTAAGATTGGCCAAATGACGTTGAATTATCAAAAACAGAAAATAAAATAAGCAGGAAAAAGAAAGTAGATAAACAACAACAAGCTAACAATTATTTTTAAGCTTTTATTTCGAATTTTATACACTTCATAAATAACTAAATGATTACGGTAAATACTTCTTGCATAGATGCCGAATTTAAGGAAGGCTCTTATTAGCGGAAACGTTCGTTGTTTTCTGACGTCTTATCAGTCTCATAAATATCATGTTTGAAAAGCATATATCTACTTATCCATAAAAGTGTTTGCAGTCTCATCCATATTTTGTTAAAATTATAACGAGTATTTGTGGTTTGGGGTGGACTTAAATTCGCTCAAATATATGTTCAGGACACAGTATCACCCATTGGTCGCATTTCAACGATTAAGAACACCTATTTAAACAAATGGTAAAGAATATAATTACATGTATTAATACTTTCAAAGTACACAATTTGGAAAGATATTAATTTGTTATTCAACTTTTATAACTGATATACGTATATATCTATATCTATATANTATATATATATATATAATTCTCATCAGTGACCAACCATGCCGGACAACAAGTAGCAAGCTGTCTGACCCCAATGACCAATCAGATTGCAAGAAAAGTTAGTGCACAGCGCAGGGGGTTTTCAATGTTGAATTGAAGTCAATTAATATGTTCTTTCAGAAAAACAAGATAACATGTAAATCTTAGTGTAATGCTTATAACAAACGCCTAACACGCGGAGGTCGCAGGTTCAATCCCCAGCTAAGACATTACTTAAATTTTTATTTTTTAAATGTTGGTATTTGTGCCTGTTCGTTTCCCACTTTCTTTTCGATCATCATAACAACTACAAGACTAGTGGAAATAAGCTTGACAAATGACCTTTGTCAGGTTATGCCAATTAGTTTATGTTTGGCAAGCTAGAGTGGTACGGGGTGGCAAGTGGCTAACAAAAGTGCTAAACAAAATGTGGGGTAGGACTGCAATCAGGCTTATAAAAAATTAAATTGAAAAGACGTAAACAAGGTAAGGGTTAGCCTGACAACATATTACCAGATGAACAATGCTTCGTAGATACCAACGCATCCAAGGTTCATTCGCATTGTTCTGATTTCATCGTTATTTAGTGTGTGTCTGTTCACCCCCCCCCCTTTTCTTTGCACTCTCTATGAGCAAATCTGCGGCGTAAGCTACGCACGCGGGCATCTAGTATAAATATATAACTCAAAGCATCAAGTCTGTCCTTAATTTCAAAGCAATAGTCGATGTTGGTCATGTTCAATGTGATCCCAGGCTGTCATTGTTTGTAGTTACGACACCGTAGCAATTTGATATCAACGTTAATGAGAACAGATGTACGATGAGCTAAAATTGGTCGGATGAGGGCTTGCCCTATTAACGCACGCTACTGTAAGACTTAACTTAATAATGGTATCTATGATCCCCTGTAAATAATACTGTAAGACATTTGAGATTTTAACCTACATTACTCACCAAGATAATATCAAATTCTTTGTTCATGTACATAAAAATAGTAAGACAGAATTTTCTATTACTGTTTAAAAAACACTGTAGGATTTTTAAAATTTTAAAACGCAAGGCTGTTTTTAATTGTGGGTGTCGGTTTCAAGAGTATTAACGGTAAATTCTTTGAAGTACGCGGCTACCAATGTCAGTAGTGGGGACCTTTTCGTCTCTATCTGCAAAAGTTAAACACGTTTAGCTTTAACGTGCTTTGAAGAATAATGCATTTAGTTCTAAAGACTGAAATCTAAAATAATCAAATGAGGGAGCTATAAGTAAAGGTATGCATTGAAATGAATGACATTTTAGATTTAAAAAAACTGTAAAAACAAATTTTAAAAAACAAACAAAATAAAAAACAAAAAACTACGGTACTTACATCTTAGAATAAGTTCGATTTTTTACGAGTTATTCAAAAGTTAATTATAGCCATCTTAAAGTTCTTTGACATGGCAATTATTATTATTTTTTTAACTGATTTGGGAAGTTTATTCCAAACTTTTAAACATCGAAAACTAGTATTTGAATATTGATAAATATAAAAAATTAAAAAATGCACTTGACTGTGTTTCAAATTACTTTAATCCACATGCCAGACAATGTTCCATTTAAGCTGCGCTTTCACTCAGATATCTGTACGATAACAAGCAGCATTTTAGAATTACCACGCAAAAAGATTTATTGGAAAATATATAATATCTCTGTTTATAGGGTGTAAAGCATTAGACACAGAATGGAAGATGTGCAACTTTGCTTACGATTTTTGTCATTTACACACGGACCAACGAATCTCAGAGGGAACATTACTGTCAGATGTCATTTAAAAAGTAGCGTAACTGGGTTTTCCGCGGCCTTGGCCAATTCATTTTTTGCGCCCTTGAGAAATAAGGAAAATACTAATTATACTGAACATTATTGATGGATTAGCATTAGGCGCCCTTGGCAACTGCCACTATGCCAAGTTGTTGTTACGCCACTGATTTTAAAACCCTTGGCTTTGAGTCTTATTAATCTGACGCATCTCTAACATTAACAATAACAAACGAAAGATGAAATTTTGTTGTTGTTGTTCCCTCTTAATAACAACCGACCCATGTCTTCAACGAAGAAAGTTAGATTTTTTGTTTCTTTTAAACTGTTTTGTTCACCCTGACGGACAAAGCCGACTTCTGGATTAGTGTATGACCCATTTCTTCTGTCACAACCAACTTTTAGTCTCCGTGGAAAGTTTTTGTCCTCGTCAATAAACTCTTTGTTATAAAACAAGTATTGATACACAGGGCAAAGAGTTCATGAATAACGTAAGAATGTGTTTTAATCATGGCTGGCAATTACTTCAGCGGTCAACCTTAGAAGTGTTTACCAACTTCAGCAGCGCTGAACTAAAAAAAAACAACATCCCCTTACACAAAGACAAGGTCGCTGATCCACCTCTAGGAACGCTGTCTCATCTTTAGGCAATCTTCTCGGTCCTATGGGACCATGACTTACAAGGTAAGACATCGGGCCAGGCAGTAATCGCACACTTCCTAGTGAGGGCAATCTCTGAACATCTAGAAAGTCACTGATCTCCTAAAAGATGGTCCCTCCTCAAAGATGGACCCTCCTCAACCAAAGGTTACAGTGACCCTTCATCTCACCTGTTTCATTTTTGCGCCACAGCTCACCCAGACCTGGTTTAATCTCGTAGTTTATTTGATGAGAAAACGCAGTTTCTCGAGCGCTGAAACGTACACCTGATCTCACGCGGGTGTTGGAAATGGTTTCACCTTGCCAGGTTTACCGTCTCAGTGCGACTGTTTGTGTATGCGGGTAATTGGCTGTCAATGGCGCTGGTTATTCTCCCCCCTCGGTGGATCGCTTGTCGGCTTCAGTTTAATTTACCACGGCTCATTCGCTCGTCTGCTTATCGTATGAAGAATGGCCGGAGAGCTTACCCAAACTTTCTGATGATCCGATGGCGTGTCAAAAGGAAGGTATTTTGTACATGTTGGTTTAGTTTAGTAGGGGGGAGTTTTTAAACAAAATATAATCAATGGGCTGAAGATTAAAATAACAATAATATAAAATTTTAGAAAAACTAAGATCCGTTTTTTTTTTTTTTGTTTTTTTTGCTCAGAAGAAAAGAAAATGACTTAAAAGACTGCCGGAAAAAGAAAATATTGAAATATTTTTTATTATAAATCTAAATAACTGGAAATTACTCCCGGCGGACGTGGCTTCATCTAAGTACGGACCAAATGATATCAAGAATTTCACATTTTGCCTGGGCTGTAAGATAATAATTTCTACTAACTTGATCATAATTGTCAAAAAAGAAAGGTGCTATGACAGGTAATGACTGAATAATAACGTATCATTTTTTATACAGTACTTATTAAAAGTTTTAAAAGTTTGGTAAACGTGACGAAATTGTGTTTTTTTTTTCAAAAAATTTTTTTTTCGTCTCAAAATTCTCCAGCAATTAGTTTTATTATTTTTTACAAAATTGAGGACACATTTATTTTCCCATTCTTATAGCTGTGTTATTTCATTTTTCAAAACTAATAATGGTTCACATTTGGAGCACTGAGTTTCAAGTTGAATTCGAATAAAATATCTAAAGCAGTGGAAAGCTTAGGTATTGATTTTTATTTTTGGGAAATTCTAAATTGCATTTTATAATTTAAAAAATAATCACATTTTTGCTCCATATAAAAGTTGTGAGTGATGAGAGGATAAAAATCTAAAAAATAAAATTAAGGCACTCAAAATTGTTTGAATAATATTTTCCCTACACATGCGGTACATTTGAAATTGGACACTCAGATCAGTAATTAGAAATAAAAATAAAATAAAAAAGCTAATAAAAAAAAAAAATTTTAAGTATTTTAAAAAACGAGGAAAATTCCAATAAATATATAAAACTCTCAGATTTTTTGAAACGGTAAATAAATTTTTTTTTATTACCTTCCTTTTCATGATTCATCTCAAGTTTTATTTTTTAAACAACAATTCTGTAATTTTTACCTTTTCGTGAAATTGAGCCAAATCCCTTAAAATCAGAGGCGTAACAACGCCATGGAACCGGGATAGTTGCCAAGGGAGCCGAGGGCTATTTTTTTTCAATTTATTAAAATTTATTATTGAAAAAGCCGGAAAGCTGAAATTTGTCAAGGGCTCCAAAAATAAATTATAAATTAGCCAAGGGCATGGAGAATTTAGTTACGCTGCTGCTTAAAATCCCCAACTGAAAGGGCGTCTACCCCTACCGGAATCGTGAAATGAAACACTCCACATCTCTAGCACATATTAAACGCTTGCACCAATGTGTACTGGATGAATCTTAAAATAACTTTATTGAAAGGGCGGGTTGCTTGATAATCTCCTAAGTTGGAAAGAAAGGTGGACGCCATTGACTGATTGGAATACAATCCCCATTAGATTAAATCTGACTATTTACTTTATATTCAGATACAAATGTTATTGATTGAAGCAATTAGAATCAAGCTGTTTGGCTCAGATTTGAGGCGCATGCCTCCTCCAATCCGCTATTTTGGATAGTATCCCATAAACTGAACATTTCAGGAACTTTTAGTTCAATATAGCTCGACTAGGACATTACATACTGCCTCTTCTCTCTCTCTCTCTCTCTTTCTCTCTCTCACTCTCTCTCTCTCTCTCTCTCTCTCTCTCTCACNGGGGGGGGGAAACATGCAGATTTTTTTGAAAGAAGAAAGCAGTTTACTTTCATTTAACAGTAAATTGGTTTTTAAGCTCTATTTCATATTTTATATCATTTCCTTGAACGTTAATTAAAACATAATTAAATCATCATCTTGTGTACAAAAAATTGATTTATCACTTATAGTATTTTTAATGCAACTCAATTAGAAGATTTTAATATTTAAAATTAAAAGAAAATTTATGATTAAATGTCTCGTAAATCAAGTAGCTATGTAAATAGATATGGGAGTAAGTGTATTTTTATTTGTATAAATCAAAATTTGAAAAATAACGTAGAAATTTTTTAAAAAATAAGGGGAGGGTCCAGAGAAACGAGTGTGTCAGGAAGTTGTAAAATATGAGAAACCTGATAGGACTAAGTTCCTTTTTAAAAAATGTTCTTTCCTTTTTTTCTCAATGTCAGAAAATCTTTTATTTGTATGTTAAATTAAACATTACAAAAAAAAAGGCATACATCAAAATATGCTGATGTGTTCACTGTTACCTGTCAACTCAACATAATTTTTTTTAAAAATATATATATATATAAAATTATGAAATCAGCTAGCAAAATAGCACCTGCATTTCTAATCAAGGTTTGGCCTGAGTTCTTAGAAGTTGATAAGGACATCAAATTTATCAAAATTTAAGCAAAAATCATAAAGTCAATTTTTATAAATTTTAATTTTTCCTTTTACACGCACTGTCATGTAAGTATTTGAACTTGCTTAATTTGATTTAGAACACTTTAGAATACTTTTTGAACATACAAAGTTAAATTTAAATGCGGCATAAATTTGTCTAAAAAATTACTTAAAGGAATCCTTACTTTAATTACGGTAAAGCAAGAAAACGCATTACATATTGGTTGATTCTTTAAAGGGTTTAAATAGTGTCGAGAACTTTTGGCTTTGGAAGTGGCATAGCTAGGGGAAGGGGAGGGGGTCCAAAGTTGAAAATCCCACCGGGACCCCACTTGACGGGGGCCTCAAAGGTGTGTCTGAAAAACGTTTTTACATGAAATATTTTTTTATTTCGCTGTAGGTCTAAATGATGGGGCCCACAAAGAGGCCAAGACCCCGGCCTCCAATGAGGCCGGGCACCCAAAGAGGCGGGCCCCCAAATCCCTATCTACGCCACTTTGCTTTGGTTGTTGCTGTAGTACAAACTATTCGGTGCTGTTGGTTCAGTACGAAATAAATGTTGCTGTTGCATGAAATAAGTAATGTTGTTGGGGTTTTTTTGGGGGAACAAAAATAATAATTTGTGGTAGAAAATACATGACACATTTGTTACAAATAAATGATGTTGTATTAAGAGATGCATAATACTAATTGCCCCTTAGAATTAAGTTTGATAATGATATATTTTGAAGATTTTCGAAATATTGCTAGGTTTCTTCTTATAATCGATCTGAAAAGTAATATTTTAGAGAAAAAAAGAAGGGTTGGTGAATTTTAAGAATGTACTGAATTGACCTCGTAAATGTTTGATAAGTTATCAATGTAAATTCATGTTCTCCATTTTACATAAGTTTTCGGTCTACAAAGAGAGTTTTGTGTCTGCGTACTTTTAAATGTGTGTGAATGTGTTTTGCGCTCGACTATAGATTTTAATTTATTTCTATTACGGTATGACACTATCGATGTAATTAGAGGAAGAATAAATATTTAAATATACAAATCAAGCAGATACCTTATAAACCTCTTTTCCCTGAACCCCTCCCCATCCCCCAAGGCCGTTCCTTAAACCCAGCTTCAAAGTATTCGTTGCTCTGTTATTCAAACACGTAGACCCATTGTGTTTGAGTCGCGTCAATGGTCTCATTCATCGGGGGAGGGTAGGGGAGGTGGGGATACATCGGGGTGCAGCTAATGAGTGAACGGCTCGCTAATTCTTTGATTGGATAACTTCACGGCTAATTGGACGCCTGTCTGACACAGGGTGGCAGCTCCTTTGACGAACTCTTTGAAATCAATAGGGCCTCGGATCTCAGAGAGAGAAAGAGAGATCAATCATTCATGTGAGCACAACCGTCTCAACCCTCATACCCAACCAACCTGTAGGACAAAACGAAAAAGAAAATTAAAGGGCAGTAGATTCTACTTGTTATTAAGTGATGAGCTTTTTTCGCTGACTGGAGACACGCAGCATGCTCAAGGTGAAGTATTAATTACATCCCGTCGCCCAAGCGTAAACCGTCGAGCTATTCAGTCTGATGTCGTGACTCGCTTTCAGTGTTCACTTTCAGCTGCGCGGGCGCTCAGATATCTGTCGGACGCCGCGCAGCAGCTTAGAATTACCACGTAGCACATTTTATTATATGTTTCACAAAAATGGTCTCTTTCACAAATTACAAACAATTTTTAAAAAAAAATAAAAAATTCGCAAAGACCAATTAATCTTAGAGGAAACATTGCGGCTTCATTTTTGTTATATATATCGTTTTCTATCAAATTTGTTTTTAAAATATAATTGTGATTGTTCAAGAAGCATTGGATCAACGGAGGGATTTTTAAAAAATAAGATAACTTTTTTGGATTACCAATTATTTATTTTTTTTTGGTTTATTTTCAAAATGTTTTTATTTTGAAAACATATGTTAACGTCAAACGGTGTGACAGTACAATGCTAATATGTCAACATTTTAAAAGTCAACGTAAATAATGGCCAACTGAAAGTAATTCAGCAAATAAATTTTCCCATACAATGCTTCTTTACAAAATCCAATTAATCAATGTACGGAGTTGGTTTCAAATGAAAATTCAAGATAAAAATATTTTAAAGTCGATTATTCATGGGTTTTTTTTAGCTTTTTTATGTGGAAAATTAATTTTTGATGACTGTTTTATGGTAATTGTCTAAGATTAGGACTGGTACAGATTAACAAAAGTTTGTTCAATTAATCGGGCAAAAATTAAACGATTAAGTTTGATGAATTACACTTTCAAAACGTAAATGTAAAAAAAAAAAATCTGGTCTGATATCCTTGTGATTGTAGGAGGTTCTAATGTTTCCATTGGTCAACGGAGGACTTCTTAGCAATATACATTCATCATTCTAAATGTGACTGTGCGTGGGATCGATCCCACCCCTCTCAGCTTGAGAGGCGAGCGCACTGTAGGCTTCGCTATCCAGCCGCCGTATATATATGGATCCCCTTAAGTTGCGATTCATCATATCGCGAAATCGGGTGAGTCGCGGTAATTCAGTGGCTCTATAATTTTGTGACACAACACAGCAAATTCGTTCAGCTTTGCAAGAAATAAGGAAGAAAAATATTATTTTCACGTCTATACATCTAAGTATTAATTAGATCTAATATTATCAGAGAAATGTATGTACGTAACAAAATAGATAAATTATTAATAAATTGAAAAAAAAAGTATTATTTTCTAAAATTGCAATCGAATTTTAATCTATCTAATTAATTTTAATTTTAATTTTTTAAAGATAGATCGATTAATTAATTATTAATTTCCGCAACCCTATCGGACTCTAATATTTGTGCATTTTGTATAGCTTTTTTTTTTCTTCTTAAGGCACGGCTGTTACTATCAACAATCGTGTTGCATATTGTGTGCTCTTTTATTTTTTCTCGATGTGTTTTTGCTCTGGTGTTTTCTTAAGGTTGCTATTTCCTTTAATGAGGTTTGTGCATAGAGTCTAGTAGTGAAATTATAGAAAATGTTTTCTTTTAACTCAGCTTATGTCAGATTCGTCTAATTAGCCCCGCCTATGATTGTAGCCGAGACCGGCTGTAGGTGTTATGTATACGAACGCATATATTGCCTGAATGAAATGATGTAGATTGTGTTATAAAGACACATCAACGAAATTCTATTTTAGTTTTCTTAATTTCTATAAAAATAAATTTGAACAATTATTTTGAACATGCTAGAGTAAGTTATAACTAAGCTGTTGATACAAGTGAGATTATTATAGTACAAGAAGTAGAACTTATTTTGATAAGAAGATCCATTCGCACATACACACGCATGCACACGCACGCACGCGCGCGCACACACACACACACACACACAGACACACACACACAGACACACACACAGAGACACACACACACGCGCACACACACACACACTACTTCAAGACAGAACCGAACATAGGTCAATTTCGTGCATACGATGATTTGACTCTGAGAGGGGCCATAACCGAGACAAACGGTCCACGTCTCTTTACCATCGTTAAAAACATTAGATGAAAAACATTGGCGAACGTAAGGCGTGCGTCGGCTCTTTATTTTTGTGTATTATAATTTTCGATGATTACGGTACGGCCCAGTTAAGAAAATTATTTTCCCCGTCAATTTTGACGAGTTAATTGGCTGGAGTCTGCGTCTTACTTTAAAAATTCCAAAAGGAGTCTCGCTATTTATCAGCAAATCCTTGACTGACGCATGACTCACGCTCTGTTGTGGCAACATTCTGATTGACTTGACGCAGGTGAACGTCGGAATCTGTTAACTTTCTTTTCTTACTTAAAATTTACCATCCTTAAAACACAGTTTGCGTTTCGCACCATCTCGGCTGTATGAATATTTGATAACATTTCAAGGCTAAACTTGGTATTAAAATTGATAGCTATTTATTTTAGAAGTATAGCGGTACAACAAGGACTATCCAAACGATATTTTATTTTTTTTTTTAAATTTTTATTTCTCCACCTTCAAATAGAAGAAGAAAAAATCCCACTTAAGTACCGAATAGCAAGAAATCTTTAAAACCTGGATCCACCTGAGTTTGTGGGCGTGTGGGGAGAGGGGGAAGGGAATAACCGGGGAATGAATTCAACAACAGGTGACTAAATAGTCGCGTGTTATCGCGTGCAAGGAAAGTATCGAGTTTTAAAAATATTGGTTTAACTAACATGCACGAGTAAAAGTACCGATCTAGTCTTTTGTTGATTAAAAAGAAGTTCGGCAAAAAAGTTTATAGATATATACAAACAATTAAAGGCATTGGTAAGAAAAAAATGACAAGTAAACACTCTATCGGATCTTAATAGATATAACAAATTAAGGGAGAAAGGTGCTAATTAAAGACATCGTATGGCAACTAATTTTCGTGGATTGTTCTGTTATTACAAATGTAGCAACAAATCGCTTACCTCCAGAGAAAAGCCGAAGCCCGCATAGAAAGTAGTCCACGGAGTTCCGGCCCCTAGTGAACAGGTGCGGCGTATGAATCAGCAGCCGCAGGGGAAGCAATCCGCACAGCACGGACAGGATGGTCAGTATGAGCAGGCAGATGATCTTGGCTACCACAACGTCCATCGCCTCTTTACGCATGGAGTCGCTGAGGGTGACGGCGGCCACGGGCACCGGGGTTGTAGACGTTGTTGTCGCTGGTGAGGACGAGGATGTCGCCGCCGGGATCCGGGTGGTGGCGGCGATCACGGCTAGGGCGGTGGTGTTCACGGAGACAACGAACTTCGTGTAGATGAGAGACATGGGGCCCCCTTGGTTTGACGTTGTATGGAGTCGTCACGCGACCTTGACATTGCCGTTGGTACGAATTTTTGTCAGGGGGTATGGGCTTTGGTGAAAGTCTCGTGATCAGTTCATCCTTCAGATTAGTGTTTTGATTGATTTCTTTTTTTTTTTTTTTTCTAATTTATAAAAATCTATACGCTTTATTGATTATATTTACAAGAAATAGTCACGTGAATGCAAGATTACTGCGAAATGTCTAAATGCACAAAGCAAATGATGTTTTTAATATTGAAAATTCTATTTCTATCATGCACAAAATATTCAAGAAATAATAAAGAATGCTAGGAGTGATATATCCGATCGGGTGTTGATTAGTTTTCGATATTTTAAGGTAACAATTATATATGAAAATCTCAAATATAGTACTTTATGGTTTGTAGAAACCAGCTATTTAAAGCCCGTATTCAATATTAATAATAATCCTCCTATTGTGCTCTACTGTCAACGCGGGTGACGAAACGTTTCATCAGAAGCTGAGCGTCCATAACATATCCAAGGCAGCAAATAATGTATCGATCATGTGCAGAGAGACAAACGTCTAACTTTCAACTGTTCGCACCAACGAGCTCTGTCATCAGGGGCAGTGCATTGACATTCGCTATTTGAAACCATAAAGCCGCCCAACAAGCCTGGCATTAAGGGGGGGATACGCCTTTATTACAGAAGAGTGTCATTTGGAGAAAAAATCAGCATCGATGATGTGTGTGCACACGTCTGTCTGCAGCAGAGCTTGGACATCGTCACAGTTTTAGCTGGTTTCCTTCTGGGAAGAGAAGACATTTGCTTAAGTAATCCTCTATTTTAAATAATATTATCTTCAAAATCTAAACATTTCTTTACAAAATGGATCGTATTCTAGGCGCTTAATCGGGTTATGTCAGGAATAGATTTTTTAACACATTGATAACGCATTGCATAAAAATAATCGTTTTGTCTCTCAAGGGGAATATAACATTGATTACATTTTACATTATAGGTTTAACTATTTTCAAAAGTTTAAAAAAATTAAATACAAGCTATTAACGTTAAAAAAAAAAAAACAATAACAAATTTATCATTAACCATAATAAGAACATGGTAATTTTGTGTCAAAATCAGGAATAATGTCATCTCATACATTTATTGAACGCAAGTATATCTACATGGAAAAGCGTTAGGGCTTCCTGCGGCTTACTTTTATAATAAAACGGATAAAAGATAAAATTTTTAAAAATTGCAAGATCCCTTAAAAAGGTGTCTCTCTCTTATCTTATCTTTTCTTATATATATTACAGACGCTCCTTCTGTACAGAAGATTATTGCATCCTACCTATATCTATGGTTTGTGTTTAATCATGTATTCTTATTAGAGTTTTAAATGATGATAAAGGGTTGGATTTCCTGGTTTCTTCAGGCAACCCATTCCACGCCCGAATACCAGACGGGAAGAATGAAAACTTGTATGTGTTTGTTCTTGCTTACGGGATAAGAAAGATGTTTTTATCCTTATGTCTATATGAGGGTTGTATTAAGTTGTCTTTGTGTTGTATTTCTAAATTGGGGTTAATTGATTTATGTATAATTACTAATTTACTCTTGGTTCTTCTATCCTCTAGTCTTTCTCTCTCGCTCTCTCTCTCTTTCTATATATATATATATATATATATATATATATGTTATCGGTAAATCTGGTTTATGGTTTAAAAATTAATTTCTGTTTTATACGGAGCCTTGAAAATTCGAGAAACCCTGAAATAAAACAACGTTAGAGGTGTGCCAAACTCTAAATTACCCTCAACGATAAATATCAAACATTTGATTGAATCGTCCATCTCACCGGCCTGTTATAATCCTGTATCTTTTGATTTAATGCAAGGCTCTTCGAAACCAACTGAAATCCTCAGATGAAAACTGCGGAAGCGCGTAGTCAGGTCGGGAGATCAAAGACAGTATCTAAAATTTCTATCAACTCACCCACCAAACCCCACCCCACTCCACACATCTCACCTATAGATAAACGGGTTTCCCTTTTTAACGTCTCCCTGACGAGTTTAAACAGAACTGACGTGCACAGTTCCCAAAACTTGTATCGCGTGACGACTCACGACAAAAAACTGAGGCATTGCGTTATGTTTTTAATGCAAGCTTTGTTTTAAAAACAGATCATCTTGCTATCGTCAACAAGGCACTGTCTTAAATAAAATCACCCAAAGAAATGAGTTACTTTAAAAAAATATTTACCTAAGGTTGTGAGAAATCCATGGTTTGAACGTTTTTAATATTCTGTTTTCAAATACTGATTATATTTCTAACATCAAGTCTCAATAAACAAGAGTGTTATTTTTTTAAAATATATTTTTTTTGAAGTCAATCAGGTACGAGGCGGAAGGGGAGGGGAGCACTGTGGCCGAGGTGGGCCACGATTTAGGTGTGCACACATTATGGAGCTGAGGATGAAAAGACGCCATCTCTAGAAAATTTATGCCGTTCATTATTTAGTTCTCACGGTTCGAGATTCCCCACCCCAACCCCCGGACCTCGTAAATAATATTCAAAATTGTAATTTCGTGTGATTGTTTGCGTGGCGACGGAAGGGAAAAAATGAGGGAGGGGGGGGGCTGAATTTGATCCTTATCAGGGAATTTGATGTCGGGTCGTAATAAATAATCCATAAATTTGTTCATGATTTACATTAAAATATAATATTAAAAAAAGCAAGGTAATGAGGTAAAAATGTAACGACTGCGTTAGCTGTTTCAGACCAACATATAATAAGCTCCATGAAAGGAGTCACGTGATGAAAGCTGATATTATGCAGAAAGCGGGGATGATTTTATTTGTTTCGTACCTGATAAAAATTTCGTATTTTTTCTCCTTCAGTTTCTTGGTGTTGAACGGCTATTTGCGTCACAGCCTGTCTGCAGTTTATGTTTTTAAACAACAAAAATTTTGTAATAAATCATTTTAGCTCAAAGATGTATTCTCGAAAGATAACATATTTATTTTTTTAAGTCATGAGGTGTCGATGCGGCGCATAAAAAAGTAAAGCACAATTTATTCCTGGAATTAGTGAGTAAAGCCAGTGTAGGAAAAGGTATAACAAGGGAGTTTCTCCGTAGCAACATACCAGAATAAAAATGAGATAGCACAAACGAATGAAATATTTAATTGCAATATGATTGATGTCCAAAAATCCCCTGACGAAGAAAAAAAAGAGTAAAATAAAAAACTTTATTCAAAACAACGACGAATAAAAACCGTGATTTTATTTTAAGATTCTGAAATCTTCCCGGAGCTATTTTCCGCTGATTTTTTTTCCTCTTTGAAATCTCGATAAACAACAAATGCAATTAACGTCACAATTAAATAGAGGCCCTGAAAATGACATATCTCATGGAAAACAAGCCCGTAAAAAAACATGTTTTCGAGAGTAATTAGCAAATGAAGAACTACTCGCTGTGAGGTTTCGTCAACAAAATTACACATTACCCAATGTTTAACTTTTATGTTTTCCTTGATCCATAGACTAGACACAAACTTTCTGAGCTGAAAATGCCAACTGTACACATTTAATTACATGTCCTTCAATGAGATACGATTCAAACAAATTTTGATTTAATATTTCGTTGAAAACGAAACGGTGTGTTTTGGCTAATCAGTGGCGGATTTCTCCGGGGAGGGAACTCGGTATTATCGAATTCAGGCCCGGTAACGTAGGGAAATTTAAAGCTGTCTTTTGACGTGAACCCGAGCAAACTCCCCTACCCTCTAGTTTTACTTTTTTATTTTATAGATTTTTTTTACCTGCCGACTTTTTTTCTCTCTCTCTATGTCTTTCTTACCCCACCCTTCCTGCTTTTTTCCTCTTTAGCCATGAACGGGACATACCGTTGAAGTGTTTACATTGTTTTTACCAATACTAAAGATGTAAACACGCATTCAAACTCCAATTTAAAAAAAAACGAAAAAACTGTTTGAAAACACAGTTACTAGTTTGATTTTCTTTCAAATAATCGTCGTTTATTCATCATTTGGAGACTCTTTCCCGACATATGATACGCTTTTATTTTCTAATAATTGTACCTTTCATACTATTAAACAGACATTTCAAGATATTCAACCCATTTCTTTCAATGATTAGAAATACTCATTATTTCCAGGGAAACTTAAGGTTTAAAATTTCACAATGCATGCCCTCAGTGTATATTGCTCTGAGTCTTCCGAAAAGCTTCCATGATGTAAATACAAGTATGAAATTATTAAATATTGGTGTCCATCTGACTGCTTAATAGTTCACCAGAAGTGAAGGTTAGCATAAATATAGCTTCTCTGTAAGCATTGAGTCGACCTCCTTCTTTCTTTGGTTATGCCAGCCAGAGCTATTTAAGTTACTTAACTTAGATTGTGAAGTTTACTAATTAATGAAGAAAGAAATTCATAATTTAAAAAACCAAGGAGTAAACTGACAGCAGCATGTGAGATTCTGAAAAAAACAAGTTGAACAGACGACTCAAGTTGCAAACAAGTCGAGTCTGATTCGCGAGTGCTCGTCTTCCGTACTTAGAGTCGCGGGCTCGAGTTTCAGTGATGTCAGAGACTTACTCCCATGGCTTAAGCGTGGCCCCATGTTCAATCGGCTCTGAATGGTATCAAACCTCAGTAAAGACAGCGGATGGGAAGTGTCACCCACAACCTCCTCATATGCCCTGGTCCGTGACACCTGCTTCATTTACTCGTTAGACCAACAAGGACTTTTCATTCTAATTATATTTGTAATAAACGGCGTAGGACGCAATAGTCTTCTAAATAGAACGAGAGTCTTAATGCATAAAAAGAATGTTTGGGTAGAGATACGACGACACGTATGCTTTACCTCGACCAGGGTCAGATGGAACGTCGGGACGTTTAAGGCCCATTAAAGATAATCTGTAGCCCAACTTACGGATAACATTTGGAAGGGTTGCAGACACAACACCAAGTTGATAACATTATTTCCCTTTTATTGTGTTGGGATTTTTTATATATTTTTTTTTGGGGGG
>MUZC01000032.1:421776-463337 GCA_002072015.1 Radix auricularia | reverse complement strand
ACGTACTTTTTGAGGGGGGGTCGACGATTTTGTGACGACGCGTGACGTAGGGGGGGAGGGGGTAAAAAATCGGCCAAAATCGCGTGACGTCATTTATGGACGGCCCCTATGATTGCTGAACATACGGTTTCAAATAAATAGTCTTGTTTAAGCCAGACTTTAGTCTGCTGTATGTAAGCTTTTTATTTTAAAAAATATTTGAATTATCATAGGTTTAAATGTTAAGTGTGGGTGTGTTAATAACTTAAGAGGAATTTTGTAACAGAGAAATAGACACATTTGAAATAGGATAAAATCGATTAAATAAGAAGCAAAGTTAAACAAAACAATCCACAAAAGAAACAGAAACATTTTTTGGACAACAAAATCAATAAAATGTACTTGTTATTTTAAACGTTTATTTCTAAAGGTTTATCAGAATGGTTTTCCCATTAGATTTTCTGATTGGCACAGCAGGTTTTGGCTTAAATTCGCCTCTGACCTCTCTCACACGCGAACTTTTTTCATAACCTTTCTTTTTTCTTTTTTTTTTTTTAGAAATGTCCGAGAAACATTTGACTCCTACAGAACAAAAGGCCGGACATCGATTTCTGTAATCGCCCATCTCATAAATTCGTTTACGGGATTATGGTCTGGTTTAAAAGTCTATCATTTTCGAGAGTGCGCCACCGCGATACTGATACCATCTCTCCCACCTAAACCGTGTAATCGATTGAAGCCTTGATTCCAGGTCGATGGGGAAGAAAAAGAGAAAAAAAATGCCACGAAGGAGATTGATGCTTTCCATTATTTTTATTTCCGTCTTTCAGTATCTTATCATTATCAACAAAAAGAGTTGCTATGAAACTTAAATAAAATAGGTTTGTTCCGTTATTAATGAAATAATAATAATAAAAATCGAAGCGAAGAGTATATCCATGTTTGAAACTAATATACGTTGAGAGAAACTTTGAAACGTGAAGATGAATTACAGATTTTTACATGGCTAACAAGACGAAGCGTCAACGCCAATAGGTACAAAAATAAAAAAAATAATTTTAGAAAAAGATGTTTTGAACATAATTTCGCTTGAGCTATTTCTACCTCAACTTTGATTTAATTGTTTATTACAATGCTCTCATCCTATTTCAGACTGTTTCCTTTATGTCAAATTTAACCTAGATACTATATAATTTTGTTTAAGTTACATGAAACCATTTCTTGAATAGTAATACACGTTTATGAATTATTTCCTAAGTCCCCAAATAGAGTGTGCAAAACTCTACTGCTGGGGGCTGCTGTGGAACGTAACGAGACATAAGAGTATAACGGAATGTCAATAAAAATTAGTTTTATCATGGTCTTAGATGAAACGCCCCCGGGGGCCTTTCAGCTCGCCTGATCACACGCGAGCTCCGCGCTAGAGATCTGTGTAAGAAAAACCAATGTCCCACCATCATACGCCTGACTGCGCTGTCTCATCATTGTGCAGGTTCGACTCACGGCCTTGGCGTTTTGTTACTTCAGCATGACCGCAGCACTCGGCCCGACCAGTGTTTTTATTTTAATACCTAGTCCATTTATTGATAAAATAAATAAATGTGATACAATAAAACTTCTCTTCTTTGTTGGGTTCAGGTTATAGGAGTTGTCATTGAATTGCGGAAATATATTAATAGAAATATCCAAGATTTAATTTAGAACGATTTCAATAGGATAGTAGTCAACATTCTGGGAAATCCATTAAGACATATTTTTTACACATTTTTTTAAAAAGTTTACCATTAGTTTGAGTAAGCTCAGTGCGTTTGACCAATGCAGAAACCGTCTTACAACTTTATTATGCTATTAAATATGTTGTTAATTTTCATTTATGCAACAAGGCATTAATTTACGAAAAGAGTAACTACAAAAAGTAAAATTTTGTAAGGAATTAAGGCGTTTATCGTACGGAATCGTAGCAAAACTTATTGGTTCTTCTTTTAATAAGTGATTCATTCTCTGATTTTAGAAACTCTAGCCAGTGGCGGATTCAGATGATTTTAGAAACTCTAGCCAGTGGCGGATTCAGATGATTTTAGAAACTCTAGCCAGTGGCGAATTCAGATGATTTTAGAAACTCTAGCCAGTGGCAGATTCAGATGATTTTAGAAACTTTAGCCAGTGGCGGATTCAGATGATTTTAGAAACTCTAGCCAGTGGCGGATTCAGATGATTTGAAAAATGCAAGTTAGTGACGGATTCAGATGACTTGAGAATAGGGCAGTAAATATTGCTTTAAAAAGCAGGCCATTGGGCGTTGCGGTCACGCTTTCCTTGATTCAAAATCTTTTGTTGAGCCTTCTCGTCCATGAGGGACATCTACCGATCATCGCCGGCGTCTGCACTTCCTCCTAGGACATAGGCCACCTACAAGAGACCTCCAGGCATCTCTATCCTGGGCCATTTTCTCCAGGATCTTCCATTCATGGCCAATTCTCTTGATGTCTGCCCCCAGTTCTCGGCGCCAGGTGTTTCTTGGGCGGCCTCTTTTCCGTTTACCCTGTGGGTTCCATTTCAGGGCTTGCCTTGTTGTATTAGAAGCAGGTTTCCTTAGTGTATGACCGATCCACCTCCACCGCTTTTGAAGAATCTCTTCCTCGATGGGCTTCTGTTTTGCCCTATAATAATTTTTTCATGTCCAGAGAAAAAATGTGTAACAAAATAATTTGTAGTTTTTTGGGACCTTATCTTTTTTCCCTTAGATAGATATTTATTCTTGATCGTCTTCGTTTTATTTGTATTTCACAGCATAAATTTCAAACAAAAAGTACAAATTTGATAAATTGTTTGCGAGCAGCAGTGTGAACAAAGCACAGCCACATTTTGATCACAGTTTTAATAAAACGTGCAGTTTACTACCCAGGTCATTGCACGGCCTACTGGAGAAACGCTTGCCATGATGGATTCAGATAATTCGAGAAACTTTAGCCAGTGGCGGATTTAGGTGATTAAGCTTGTTTATGGACCTGAATTATATTTAAATGATGTCTTTGTACCAGTGGCGTATAACGTTATTATCGGGTTGAAAGGTAAATGACCCTTCCCCATTTAAATGAAAGTAAATTTTTAAAATGCAGTGGGGCCAAATATCTGCCCCAAGGAGTTGCCACATTTGTGATACCTATCCATAATTCTCATATTTTATGTTCATATCTTTTTATTTTGAAAAGGGCACTTTTCAAGTAGTCCCTTAATAATAACTCAACCCATCGCCGTTTGCCAACATTTTACTGCATGTACTCAGTTTTGAGATTTGAACAAAACGCTATTGAACGCGACTATACACGTTTCTTGCTTAGAATCCCTCACCTTAATACCAATATGTATAGACAAAACGAGTAGCTGAAACCCATGCAAGTCATGGTCCAAGAGATTATAGGGGTCACTCTCCTTAATTTCCCCGCCCTTCATACCTTCCTTCTTTCATTAACCTCAACCGATTCCTTTGCAGAAAGAAAGAAGCTCGGCGACAGACTCGGTCGTAAGTACACGCACGTGCGCACGCGCACGCACACGCGCACACACACAAATACACACACACACATATATACATACAAACAGACACGCACACACACGCAATACAAAAACTGGTCCTAAAAGTAAATATTTTGTGAAAGTTAGATTTTTCTTCTCTATTTACCACTGTAATAAAAATTAAATTTGCTAATAATATTCAGCTAAAAATTAAATTATTTATAATAATATTGGTGATCAACGATCAGTCGCACAAAATGAGAAACGCATCGCAAGATAAATATGAAAGTTGTGTCAAGATTCATATACCTACCTATACATTAAAGCAGTTAACGATTTATGAAAACATAATTGTTAATTTTTTGAGAAATTAACCATTAATTAATAGTTGATTTTGATTAAAGCCAAAAATTTAAATGTTTAATGTCATAAGTAACACTTAGTAAACGTTCTTGTTGAAAATCTAAAAAAACACCCACTAGAATATGTACTTTATATGTCCTCTTTTAATCAACTACCCAAAAGGACACATGTTGACATTATTTGGTTCAAGTGATGAGCGGGTCTAATTGACAATATAACCAGCTGAGTTGAACAATCATTCACAACCTGAGGTAACTGGTATGCACCAAATGGTCTTGGCAAGGAATGACATTACCTGATATTGGTCTCCATTAAGTGTCCACCCTCGTAGAGGGTTAATGGAAAACTTTCATCTCCATTTTAAAACGCAGTAATTCATCAGAAGATCAGTCGTCATCTTCTGTCTCTGATTCAGACTCCATTACTGCCATTAGGTTAATACGCTTTTCATTTAGTTCGATAAGTAAGCGAAGCGTTAGAACCATGATAGATAAACTTTATCTACATTTTGAACATTCGTGTAATCGTCAGAAAATTTTATTATTTATCGGCCTCTATTTAAAAAAGGTACTTTTGGTCTTCCAATAATTTGTAAGTGATTGGTCGATTAATCGTTTAAAATAATTTAATCGTTTAAATGTTTAAACGATTAATCGAGAAATTAACCATGCGGCCTTACCGATTATGGTTTCTAATTAATTTTCAATAGTGAGTGTGATGCTACTGCCAATATAGGTGTAATCCTCGACAACATCCAAGGTTTTTTCCTCTATAGAGATTGCTGTGAGGCAGTACGTGCCTCGTCTCATAACGTTGGTATTTTTTAGGCTTATCGACAGACCGAATTCATTGCATGCCTCTGAATGTGAGGTAAGATCTGTGTCTTCCACCAATAGCTTCTCTATGATTAATACAGTTTACACTTTGCTCCTCGCACAGAGAGCCGGCTGATGTTATATAGGCTTCCATCAACTCTGGTATGAATGTTCACACCCTTATAGCAGTCCACGAAAGCATGTATATATAATATATAACAATAACAATTTAAGGTTGGTAAGCGATGGTGGTGCAAGAGATGAGGATTGTAGCGCAACCGCTGTGTGCCTGTCTTGAGACCAAAAATGCGTCGGCGGTGCCCCAAACGTTCACTGCCCTTCTAACCAATTCCTTCGTGCTGGTATATATATTCGTTCTTTCCTCTATTTCTTTGCACTAACTATAAGCAAGTCTGTGGCGTAGGCTGCGCTGCGGGTCGTTTCTAGTTTATAATATTTCTAAACATCCATGTCCGTAATTTTCAATTGAAAAAATACACATTGGCTAAATGAGCTGAGCAGAAAATTTAAAATAAAAGATTTTGAAATTTTATAACCTAACACTATCTTATGGCCTTAAGTCGAACACTGCTTTTCAAGGTATTCATTAACTTGCTGGTTGCAATAGAATTGGTAAAAACTTTTAAATTGTTTAAAAACAAGTCATGACATTATCAAATGAGACTGTTTCTCATATCTAGAATCGTTCATTAAAATCTCGTGTCTTCGGAAATCCTACCAAATTTCCAGACAGCACCATTTGGGATTCCTCGATAGTGCTTCCTTTAGATATTATATGATAACACCTATTACTTTAAGTTTTAGTTATCTTATAGTAATATTAAAAAAAACTTTTTTTAAATGGAAAAGATTAAATTTTCCCCACATACAAATATAAATAATCTAAGCGTTATTCGTTGGAAATTTTAGACTAAATAATTTAATTATTTAACGCCTTGCCTCTGCTGGAAAATGATGTTTTTGTCGTATTCAATTCAGATAAATTGAGCTAAGAGCTGATTACATGCTATTGCGGGTTATTTATTCTATCTCAAATTATTGTTTATAAAACCAAAGCCCGGATTTGTGTATGAACCAGTCTAATCACGTCCACAATCATCATTCACTCCGCTTCGTTGATTGTGTTGCCGTACGTCCCTGATTTTCATCGCGTACCTCCCTCTGGGGGATAGTCAGCAACACACGGCTATACCCATTAATTGGTATGACCTCCACGACGAAGCCTCGTCGGTCCGGGGGTTAATATCCCTTAGGTCAAAGAGGGGACCACGAGGAACTATTATTATGGACTAAAATTGAATTGTCAACAGCAAGAAATTACCAGTTCAGCGCCCGTGGTATTTGGAGACTTTTATAAGGGAATTGAAAGATTCTCCGGAAGGCCCAAATAAATTGGAAATTTCAATGAATGGGATTGAAGATTTAGACTTTAAAAGGATATTATCAAGAAAATAGGTTGGCAACCCAAGACAATCTTTTAAAACAGTTTTTAAAAATTAAATTTGAGAAATGCCCTTAATCTGTTTTTTTTAAAAAAATTAAATATATTGAAATTGTGAGCTGGTAGAATCTTGATGTTGGAGTTTGTGCTAATAAACTGAAAAGTCCAAGAGTGTGATTGTAATATCTAAAAAACTACTTTTTGGATTTGCGCGTTCTCAAAATAATTTTCAAATAATTGATCTTATATTATGCCTGAAGTATCTCTTGAGTCTTATAAGAGGTTTTATTATGTGTTTTATAAACAAGCTTTTTTTTAATTAGCCAAAGTATTTTTTGACTTAAATAAAAGCCACGTGACGACGATGACAAAGACACAATAACTAATAATGGAGACCATTGGATCTTACTTAGGATTTCATCTATTTTTATATTGGCTTGATTTAAGCTTACATGTTGGGTTCGCTTTAGGGCAAGAAACGAGCTTCCTTCCAAATTAGAAACAAAAATTAATCATCAGGTTTGGATAAGTAGCTATTTCGATCTGCTCTGACAAACTGACACATCGAATAATATAATATGGTATAAGAATGGAAATTTTAGACTTTTCTTTTAAACAACTGAGAAATAATAAGAGTCCGTTTACGTTTCCTTACAATTTTAAAGTAATTAAGTGACTCGAAAAGTGACTCAAGACAAGTCAGTTTCGCATGACAACACATGACGCAAGAGCCGCAGCTCATCTAGCGGTGGCGTTATTTAACGACGCTATTAAATATGACTTAATTTTAAGATATATGATTTACTCTCATTTCTAAAAATATCATGATATTCCTTGATAAAAGTGTTCGTGACATTTTCTAATTACTGGGCCCTGGGGGGATTGTTTTTCTACCCTTAAATACAATCTTGACTTTGAGTTTGAAATTTTCGTGATTAAACCGTCGGAGATGAGAGTCCATCATTCATCTTGATTGACTAGAGCCAGAGCAGAAATAGGACACTATTATGAAATATAAACACTTTAAAAAAAAAAAAAGTGTTGATATTTCATAATAGTGTCCTATTTCTGCTCTGGCTCTAGCCAGAGCAGAAATAGGACACTATTATGAAATATAAACACTTTTTTTTTTAAAATGTACTATGTAATTTATTACAATTCCGTGAACTTTCGAGTAGTCCATATTTTAACTTTATACAAAAATTCTGACATTTAATTTTTTTTCCTCCAGATTTTGCTAATAAAAATATTTCAAAAGAAAACGTTAGTTAAAGTTCTCACGTGCAAAGTAAAAATTATCGTGTGAAAAGTTGCACAGTTTCCATTTTTTTTACACCACCTTACGAAATTTGCTGTGCGATAATTCTTAACTGCGGCACAGCCGCACAGCTTAAAGAGCACATTTGTTGCAATGATTATATCATTGAAAAGAGTCAATGACAAGAGAGTTGGCTCCGTTTTTTATGACACAACCCAGAAAATCGGATTCTACCATGACAAACAAATAAATATATCACGTTTGGTCCCAAAGGGCCCTTATATTAGTCCCTTTGTACAACAGGCATAAATTGTAAATCAATTTCAGATGTTCTCTAATAGCCGCGAGCAAAGCTTACCCCTTAACCCCAATTCCGTCCCTTTCCCCATACAGGAACACAAAACTCCCGAGAAAACGGAACGATATAAGATCATGAAAGATCAAGAACACAAGTGATATGATAATAACAGTGACATCAGATTATATGTGACTGTTTGTGCTCGGTTCATCGCTTGGAGTCATCATGCGTTCATCGAAGAACCGGAGGGGGGGCGGGAAGCAGGGAAGGTTGAGGGAAAGAGTGACTATTGTTTGACCTTAGATCTACACGGCAAGGGGTACTGCACCGGTGGTTTCCCTTTGGCAATCGTGTCAGAAATGTGTGCAAGCAGGTCTAATTTGGTTGGAAATGTCAACTTATTGGGATTATTATTTTCTGCCGTACACAGACGTATCGATGTGAGGGATTACTATCTTGTTGTAAGGTTTCCCTGCTTGAGTCGGGCTCTATCGCTTGCGGCAAGATGACAATTAATGTCTTTTAATCAATGAAAAGGAAATAAACCTGGTGTGTGGCTTTTAAAAGTTTAACTGTATAGCACAGAGGTCCATATCGATACGAGCGTTTGTAAAGAATAGATCTTACATTTTGGGGATACTAATTTACAATTTTTATGAAAAGGTCTATGGGTGATGTTTTCTCATATAAAAGTAGTGAGAAGGATTGAACGGCAAGCTATCGACAAAAACAAAAGAAAGGGAGAAGTGTCAAAGTATAGTCCACAGAGGCGTATCAAAGGTTGGGTTCACCCAGTGCTGTAGCTCATTATGTAACATCCCCATGACTTACCCGATAGGCCATAGAGAGTGGCAAAGCAAGAAATTTGAAGGGGATTTGGGGCCAGGGGGGGAGGGGGTTTAACCTCTTTAGTGTCCCCACATACATGGCGATAGCGTACTATTTAATGTAAAAAAAAATCGGACACTTAGTGGGGGCTGGAGGGACTTTCAAATTTTGACTCCCTCTCACTCTCATGCCTACGCCACTGCCCATTTTCCTCCTCAGAGTCTGCCAGTGCCAAATAACGGGAAGAAACAGAATTTTACATGTTGGTGACATCACTTGTGATGGTGTCACGAGCTGCGGTCCGCACCCACACTCCCAAGTAGTGACGCCTCTAAAACTATTTTTTTTCTTCATTTTTTTGGTTTTGTATGTCTTTTAAAAAAAGTTCAACCCTAACATTGGAAGAGAGGGCGTGATATCTTTTCCTCTGAAGTATTTTAGTTTAGTCTAGCAAATCTTGCAATCCTTGCTTTGAATCTTATGACCATTTTATTCCCACCCATATGGAGGCCATGTAGTTGTCATCACTCGGACGCAAGGCTGCATTTAATTAATTATAAATCCAGCCGTTTATACAAGATGCATTTAAAGTGCCTTACCATAATTATATTCATTGTCATCATCATTATTATTATTACTATTATTTTGTAGGCATTAACTTTTAAACAGCGAAGGATACCCACACTTAACACTCACCATGGAAGATGCTTGGTGTCTACCGCAACTTGAACAGCTGGTATCGTGTCATACAACTCAAGCGCACGGGTGAATCAAACACTGCGAATGTAAAAAAGCATATTTCTTTTTAAAAGACACATTAAGAAAACATTTACGCTACAAAAGTAGAAAACACAGAGGGCAAAAGCGTAAGGGGGTATTTAAAAAAAAATACACGGCGTAGAAAGATGGTTGCGGATGGATGAGCTAGTGGCCAAAGTCGGAGGCGTTTTGTCATTTCTTCGGATCACAATAGCTCTAAAAAAATCATTTTCTAACATTAGTTACAGTGGTATTGTTACGGTCTTGTCACTACTACAACTTCTCCTACACTCGTTCTGGTTCAAATCAAATGAAAATTTCATACATCTAAACAGTTAATCGAACCTCAGAGTCCAGTGAAAAGAGGGCTTCGAGATTTTAAGCATTAGTATATCACAGTTGTTTTTTTTTTAATCCTTGACGTAATCCAGTAGTATGTCTGGGTGTTTAAAAGTCTGTCAGTGTGTGATCTGATGGACAAACACTAATTCACTCTGCTTTCAATCTTTTATTAAGTTAGTGTCATTTCAACTAACAGACCTACACCCTCATTTTCCCAAATCACTTTCTCTTCAACGTCTGTTTCCTTTACTGCATCTACCTCATACTATTTCAATATCTATTTCTTTCGATTCATTTTTATCGCTTCAACATATTTTATCTCTCTATATCTCTTCCTCTCTCTCTCTCTCTCTCTCTCTCTCTCTCTCTCTCTCTCTATTTCTCTGCAAAATTTAAGCTAGTCTGTTTTTAGCGATGGGGCGGTCCATAATGACGTCATGCACAGGGAAAAGGAAGGGGGTGACAGTATTGAGGATGTATGACGAGGAGGATTGGGGAATTTAACAATTGTGACTTCATGTTGAAACATAGTTGAAATAAGAGTTTTTTTTCCTTAAATATTAGATTTCTTACAATTTATTTTCTGATGTTTTACATGGTTTCATGCGTGTTACGATATCAGAATGCAGCCTTACACTAAATACATACTAAAATGACAAGCAAGTGATTTGAAACATGCTCATTTTCAAATAGAAACCACGACATTTAGGGGAGGGGGAGGCAAAGCTTTGTGACGCCATATTGGAAGGGGTCTAAATTTTTGTGACAAAGTATGACGAGGGGTGTTGGGAGTTAAGAATCGGCCAAAAACGCGTGACCTAATTTATGTACGGCGCCTGTTTCAAATTTTCCCGCATTCTTACAGCAACTCTGCTGTATATACCCCCCCCCCCTATTCTACCTTCTTATTTTTTTTCTCTTATTCCAACAGTTTCTAGTTATTTCCTTTTTCAGTTCTTTATTTCACCTTCATCTCTCACTTTTTAATATTTCTCCTTAACTCATTCCAGATTCTCAGACCCTTCTTCACTCCCAACCTCAGTGCCTCCCGTTTCTCCAAGCTTCGGTTGAAAACAAACCACCGACACCTTTCTACCCACCCCATCCCCCAACCAACAACCACTAGATTGCCCTAGATCGTCAGTCCAGAGTCGTGCCATCGACTGCTAGCTCACCCCTCCCCCAACCTATATTGCAGGCAGTTTACCGACCTGTTGAAAGGTCATATTGACGGAAACGTTCATTTATCTCGTAAACTTCCACACCTGATCATACTTAGGAGGTCGTGAGTTCTACAGGACGCCTGTATGTTTTCATTGCCACTACCTATCTAACACCATCCATGATTTATGTTTTAATATGTATTTATTGGGATAATTCTGGAGAAAAATGGATTAGGCTGAAGAAATCATTCAAAAAGTGAGCTTTTTTTGGTTTTGACTTTATAAAAATACGTTGCGCAAATTTAATTTCATTTTAAAAAAGTTTTTCTACACTTGTGTAAAAGTTTTTGTCATAACAAAATATTTTTTACCGCTAATTAAATCCTCATTTTTCTACCCCAAATAATAATAATAATAATAATAATAATTTCATTAAGGTTTGATTTCTAAAAATTCTAATTTATAATTCTATTAAAATTTTGGTTCTCTTTCTCTAATTAAAAACTTTAGAAACAACCAGTAATTAGATGACGAATTAGCCGATAACTTTCATGGAAAGAATAATGGAGCAGTAATTAATATCGTTGATTATTTATGCCCCTTATTGTGGCTTGTTGACTAGATAACGTGAATTTCGGAACACACACACACCGTGGCACACCCCAATGTAACACTCTTAAACACAAATCAATGCCAAGGTTACACATTGACTTTCCACTTCGTCAAAATTTCCACCTGAAACAAGATTGTTTCCTGTTAAATTTACACTTGCCTTTTTAGTAACAGGTAAAAATACTAATTTATATATATATGAGTAGTTGAAAATAATATAAATAGTGAAACAAATGACTAAGTACTTTTACACAGCGCATTCCTTAATTGAAAAAAAATGTTCTTTAAGCCTACGCTGACTCGGTTTATAAGTGCAATAAATTGTAAAGCATCTAATACACTTAATCATAATTATTTTTAAACTTTAAAAGCATGTTATCTTATCTTATCTGTTACAGACGCCCCTTCTATACAGAAGATTATTGCGTCCTAATTTTATCTATAGTTTCTGTCTTGTCCTGCACTCTTATTAGAGTTTTAAATAATGACAAAGTGTTGGATTTCCTGCTTTCCTCAGGCAACCGATCCACGCCCGAATTCCGGACGGGAAGAAAGAAAACTTGTATGTGTTTGTTCTTGCATACGGAATAAGAAAGGTGATTTTATCTGTATGTCTATCTGAGGGTTGTATTAAGTTTTCTCTGTGTTGTATTTCTAAATTAGAATTAATCGCTTTATGTATAAAAATTAATTTTCTCTTGGTTCTTCTATCCTCTAGTGAACTCTAGTGTTTCAAGGCTTTATGATTTAACTAATGGTGATACTCTCGTCAGCTTTTAATGTTCTCAAGTAATGAATCTGACAGCTCTTTTTTGAATTTGTTGTAGTTTATAATTGTTTTCTTTGGTGGATGGTTCCATACAGAAGATGCATATTCTAGTATAGGGTGAGATAGCATTTTAGTTTTATATTTTTATTACATTTGTAAGAGTTTCTTTTTATAAAACGTAAGTTTTTGTTTCATTTTTAATAACTTCATTGACATGGGGATTCCATGATAGTTTCTCATTAATTATGACTCCTAAGTATTTTGCATCTTTAGTTTTAGTAAGTTCTTTTCCGTGAATGTAATATTTTGAATTTTTTCGCTTCTTTTTCTTTGTTACTCTTAGCATTTGACACTTTCCTGGGTGGAATGACATACTCCAATTAGTTTCCCATTTTATTAATTTATCTAAGTCTTCTTGTAAAATATTGCTATCTTGCTCTGATTTAATTGTTCTATAGAGTATACAATCATCAGCAAATAAACTAACTTTTGCTACGGTTGAGATGGTGGTGGGTAAATCATTTATATAAATTTAAAAGAGTGAGGGACCTAGCACAGTTCCTTGTAGAACTCCTGAGTTAACCTTTATTGGTGCAGATTTAGATACGTTAATTATTACAGTTTCCTTATCTAAAAGGAAGTTTTGAATCTAGTGATTAAGGGGCCTGAGATTTCAAAGTAATTAAGTTATGTAAGTAAACTAAGGTGGCGAACTTTGTCAAATGCCTTTGTTATTTTAAATTCTTACCTCAAGGCGTTAACTTTTTACGAAGTTATTTTTCTCAATGGTATTGAATTCTTTTGCTCATACTTCCGAACCTAAACACAATCTCTACTGCTGAAAATTCTTCAGAAAATTTGTTTTGCCTAACATCACAAAAATGTGTCAGTTTCCATTCTTATTTATACTTGCATGGTGATGTTCAAATGAAAGAAAAAGAGACATGGCTAGTTTTCACTGTTCTTAGTTCGTCGTGGCGGACGATGACAACTCTTATCACAAGTGCTGGGCCGCCATGTGTGTTCTAAAAATGCTTTTTAGTAATTTCAGTAAGGCTATCTAAAAACTCGGAAAGAATATCTTCTAAACATCCGGAAAATTAATTAGAAAAAGCAAATATTTAGCCCCAACCCCACTCATTTCTCAAAAGAAAATAAAAGCTGACTAAACACACTAAACCTATGGCGGATTAAGGGGGGGGGGGGGCTGAACGGGCTAAAGCCAGGGGCCCCCGATGGTTTGGAGCCCCCAAACTTTTCATATTTGATAATAAAAGTGTACACATGTTTGCACGAACCCTTGAAAATATAATAAATTAATTACATTTATAAATATTATCTATTAAACTGATCGCCATTCAGACCTGATAGTCCTAATAATAGAAAAACTTGATGAAATTGGCTCACTTAGAGAACATAGTATAAAATATAATTTATAATTTTACAATTTCTCCGCTGGCAATGTGCAAAGAGCATAGGCTTGTGATGCAAGCGGTGTCGGGATCGATTCCCAGAGGTGGAATGTAATATATGTGTCTTTTCACACTCAATTGTAACATACCGGCGAACACTTCAAACAGTCATTTCTTCGTGTTCGTTTTTTTTTTCATTATTAATATTTAGTTAGATCTTATATTAGCTGTTAGCAGTCATTTTAATTGAAGGGCCCTGGCTGGATAGGGCCCCCAGTTGATTGCAGCCCGGGAACCCGTTCAGTCTTAATCCGCCCCTGCACTAAACACACTAAACATCAATTTGGACAAATTTCCTCTTAACGCCAATCTGGCATTACGACACAGCAAAGATATATTTTTAAAATATCCCGATCGCAACAGAAAAACCCACTTTCAAAGCTTTCCTTGTTCTATACAAAGTTGAGACTCTACATCAACATAAACAATCGAATGACAGAGAGCAAAAGAGACAAAGGAGGAAGATTGAATAAGCTGAGGGCCACTCAAGCCAACACCATTGACAGTTTACTCGCCAGCGAAAGTCAAATCGTTTCCCACTAATACAAATTTAATTGGTCCATATGTATTTGTTCATGTGTTTTTTTCTTCAAAGAATGTTGAGCAAGACATAAAAAAGATAATAATAAATAAATAAGAAACTAAACACATTTCTGGAAATACAATTTCGAGAAAGATGCTTTCTTTGTTTTCTTCGGTGCAATATAAGATAGCGTTTGCGTTACTTTGTTCAGGTTAAGTCGATAAGATAAAGCTATTCAAATATATCCTTTATTTTGAACTTTCATTTAACCGGCATTGTTTGCGCAAATGGGGTAGACATTTTCTCCTAACATACATAATAGGCAGGGGCGTTTCGAGATGTAACTGCCATGTGGGTTGTGGGACAATGCTTGGAAATGACATACACACTTCAGCCCAGCAAAAAAATAATAAATAAATAAATAAAACGAGTTCATAATATAATTGAATTAACTTATATTTATCTCCAATGCAATTCAGTAAAAACTGGCTCTGAGCTTTTTCTTCCAAGAGAAAAGTAATTGCAGACAAAATGGAGACAAGGGCGTAGGATCTGGAAAACTGTCGGAGTTGTGTGACACTCCGCGAGTTGTGTGACACTCCGCGAGTTGTGTGACACTCCGCGAGTTGTGTGACACTCCGCGAGTTGTGTGACACTCCGCGGGGCATTGATTTTCCTTGTTACATATTAAGTCTTCCAATTAAACTCTCTGACTTTATTTTGTTCCTCACATTTTTCCCCTTTAAATTTATATTTTTAAAAGAGTTTTAGTGTTTGTTAATAAGAGGCGGAAAATTTAGTGCATTGACTCCAGTGACATAAACCGGATCTACACATCTGGATGAGAAAGTCAAAGAGCAGATAACTGTTTGTAAATTCATAACCTAAGAAGTGATCTGTTGCAGGAAGGTTGTTATCGCACGAGTAGCGAAAAACACACGGTAACACAAGAAGTCCCCAAGTATTCACACATTTATCCCATATATCCTTTAGCCGAAATGCGATACCCCGTGAGTTATGATATCAACAATGTGTATGAGCAATGGCGTTACATGGGTTCGACAACGCCCGGGGCAAGGTAAGCATAATTTGTCCCCAAAGTTCGGTTATACGGTCAGCTGCTTATAGATATGTCTTCCTTAATATGTTCTTAATATGTTAATGACGGCGTCGTGTTATTAAATGCCTTATATCAACTTCACCGCCTTGTCGTGGTCCAGCCAGCTGAAAAACAAAAGTTAAAAATGACCCATTTTCCGTAATCCGATCGAGACTAAATTTTGCACATTGACCTGTGTTACTGAACAATGCATTGTATTACAATTTCAGATAGATCGAATGTACCGTGATCAAATTATTGAATTTTTAGTTTATCTCTATGTAGCATGTGTAGCCTCCTGCTAAAGTTGACCTCCATGGGTCATTTGAGGTTCACTCCAGCCCTCCTTGTCACAGGGGTCTGTTGCGCGGTGCGTTTGATGTTGAACATAAACAATACTTTTATTTATATATCATAATTAAGGAATTTATAGTAAAAACTTTGTTTTTACGGGTTGTTTAATTTTATTTTTTTCTCTTAGCATTTGTGGAGCCACAAGAAAAAATCTTTTACATCCGGGACATCTCGTACCCCACACACGCCAAGCAATTGTGTATGCCTGTGTATTTTGTATTAGATTAAAAACTTTATTAAAGTCCTATTCTATATGATGTATGAGGTAAGACATTCATAAATTTGAACCGTTTAAAAAATGTGTTTTCTGAACATAAAATAAAACAGTCGAGTCTACGTTGATAAACGAGGATGATCAAATTTATGTTTGACATTTGCCAAAATTACTTAATTTCAATTTATGAAATGGAGACTCATTTGTTTTCTATTCATTGTGCAGATATTTGGAGAGAAATCTTCCAATCTTTACTATTAAAAAAAAAAAATAAGCATACAACAATTTCTTCCAGTCTCAACTACTTTACCTTGTTTCATATTTAGCTAAATCTATTTCGCCGTCGACAATGTCAATCACATTTCCCCCCTCCACAAACACACACACAATAAATAAGTGTTTTATTAACAATCTTTTTTTTTATTTTAAAAAGGAGAAAACATTCCAAGCACTTAATTAATTTTTGATAAATGAACAGGGAACTAGGTATTTATTTGTTTCTAATTACCATAATTTTCAGGATGTTTAGAAAATATTTTTAAGGGGTTTCGGATAACATTCTGGAAAAAAATCTCTCTCTCTCTCTTGGTCTTGCTTTCTTATTAGCTTAAAATTAAAATAATATGTTCATAAATGCTTGCATAACTCCACAGGTTCCACAACGCAAATTGTTTATTCATTGAGATATATGTTCCAAGATATAGTCTAGTCCAGATAATGACCACTCGCAATTTACAACAGAAAAATGAAATAAGTAGGCTACATGTCAAAAGTCCATCTTTAAATCTTCTCTGCAAGGTTTTGATAAACAAATTAACGACTGTTTAAATGTCAGTTAGAAAATAGAAGATGGAGTGGTGAATGCGGTAAGCTTCAGCATTCATCTTATCTTACTTCAGTTTCAACCGCACCCCACACAAAAACAACAAACAAACCAAACAAATTGACACAAACACACACCTCACTACGGACATATTCTGATGCTGAGGTACCTCACCAATCCCCACCCGCACTTACAAAGATAAAATACCAAAACATACTCACACTGATATTCTCTCTCTCTCTCTCTCTTTTACCCTCTCTCTCTCTCGCACTCACACAGACACACATAGACACACACACAGAAACCACTACTGTTCAGTCATGCGCAGCCACTTATCGACCTACACATATATATACATTTTGTTTCCGTTTTGAGCTAGTGGTAAGTACCTCGGCGTTTATCTTTTGAATGACGAAAGCATCTCTTAACTGTATATCGTTAGATCAGTGGTTCCGCCGCGGTTTCAAAGAACAACACCATAAATTTGCCCGTATCTCCTTCTATCATTTTACCTGTGGCTTGTTTTAAGGCCTATGTTAGTTTTGCGACACTTACAATAGTAAAATAACATATTAGATTACTTTTAATTTGAGAGTTACTTTGAAAACAACGTGTCTTCACCTCCAAAAGAAGAAAATAAATTAAAAATTTTAATAATTTTTTTATGGAAAAATTCACTAGAACAAAATATTTGTGAAATACAATATTCATATTTAAACACATGATAAGCATGTCCATTAGCAGTTGTTTCATTTACATTTCGTTTGAACCAACCAGAAAACAATACTGTTTGGGCGGGTTCTCGCCACCGATATCTTTTCTTTGAATAAAGGAATACATTTAATGTATCGTCCAGTGCTGGATAAGACTTAATAAAGCTTTAACCTTTTTGCGATGTCTGGCCTTATATATGTCCCATTATTCTATGACAGTGTCAAATAATGTAAACATATTTTGGGGACCTCAAGAAAGTGAGGGCTCTAGAATTTAGCTCCCTTAGCCTATACCTGTAATTCGGCACTGGAAACGACTTAAAGGATCCAAGACTATCCAGTTTTGATTAATTTCAACTTTCCTCCCTATATTTACGCAAATGTTGCCCTGAAAGGAATTATGCAGCTTAGATAAAGGGTGTGCCGCACCAGATGAGGAACGTGTGGCATAGTTTAGGTGTGTTCCTCCATAAGTGGACAGTGCCGTCGGAATGAGAATTCATTTATCTCGTTTAAGCTCGGTTTCAGAATCCCTTGACACTGAAAACAGTTAGAATTTAAGTGTCCTAATAAAAGATGCCGCGAGCGAATATGCAATCTTCGGGACATATTGTCTTTGATGCAGTTTAAGATGTCGAGTTCTATCAATGAGGAATGAAAGTTATGGACACTGTGGCAGAATAACTGGATGCCGTGGTTAACCAAGCATGACTTTGTGTTATAATCAGCAACAACGACAGATTAATGGGAAAACTTGAACTAGTGCAGGTCAGGAGATGAGGATCAAAGATACAAATTCCGTTTCCGAAGGGGACACAAAACCGACAAACAAATTAGATATTTTCATATCAGCGAAAAATAAAATTCTAAAACGTTAAAGGGACTTGTCAACCTTAAATTTGTAGACTTATGTTGATAGCATACATAACGGATTTTAATGCTCGACTTAATAAGCCCTGGTATATAAGCAAAACATTTTAAACAACAACAACAACAAAAAAATTATAAAAATTGACCTAACATCAAAACTTCAACCTATCCAACCCCCACCCCCCTTATTGAGGCCCATAACAATTTTTTTCCTTAGGTTCCTACAAGATGAGTCGCAGCAGAGTCTTATGTACACACAATAGAACACAGGGCTAAGCTGAGTCAAGCAAACTACAACCAGCAAAGATCTCGTATTGATCTAAATGCAGCATATTGGCATTTAATAATGCTTTGCGTAAGTGCAAATAATGATTTAGAGTGTAAACGCAAAGAGAATAAACAATGAATAAAAAGAGAAAAAAAAAGAGTATTAAAAAAAAATGGGATTTAGCTTCAGCTTTCGTTTAATTGGTAAAACTTACCTTTCTTATGGGTAGTTTTACCTGGCTCAATATATTTAAATTTGCTAAAGGGCTGGAAAGAATAATAACAGTAACAATAATAACAGTAATAATAATAATAATAAATAGATAATTTATACAGCGCTGTATCACAGTAAGGAACTGTGCTCACGACGATTTACATGAGGGTAATAATATACATATAAATAATCCATTAGCATTCATACCACAACAAACACATTTATTACAGTACATAAAACAAAAAGCTATGTTAAACATTAAAAGAAATAATTGCGTTTTATTAATTTTGAAAACAAATTTTGAAAAGATGTGCCATTAAGTGCAGTCTTGAAGGACTTGGTTGTCTTAATGCTATGGATTTGTATTGGTAGAGGATTCCAATGTTTAGCTGCACAAAGAGAGAACGACCTTTCGCCAAATGTTTTAGTGCATGTCTTAGGAATAGAGAGACAATGCGTGTGTCTGCAGAAGAACGTAGATGACGAGTTGATACGTAGACCGACAAAAGTTCAGTAAGATAAGAAGGGCATAAGTCGGAAAAGAAGTATTTTAAAAAATACTCTAAATTACTTTTATTCGTAAGTACCATAATAAAAAATAGTATCATATCAATATTTTTGGTAATTTTGTAAGAAATTTGTTTAAAAGAAGCAAATTTAAGGACAAGTTTTTAATTTGAGCCCCCCCCCCCCTCAATTGAAACCGAAAGCAGCCCGACAAAAAATAATAAAAGAATTAGATCTAATTGATTTTAAAACATTAGATTATTAAACGTAAAAGTTATGTTTTTATCACTGGCAGTGGCGTCACTAGGGGGGTGCGGTGGGGGCGGGCCGCCCCGGGTGACACCATCAGGGGGGTGACACCAGACGGTAAAATTCTATATATTCCTGTTATTTTACACTGGAAAACTCGGAGGAGTTCTATGGGTTAATAGTGAGGGGGTGACACCAAGAGCTACCGCCCCGGGTAACACCATGAGCAACCGCCCCGGGTGACACCAACCCTAGTGACGCCTCTGATCACTGGCCATTTTTAAGATTAAAATAAATTTCGTCAGGATTTGGAGGAGTTCACCTTTTTAAAAAAATACATGTTCAATTTCTATTTTCTTTCCTCCACGCATTAAAGAAGAAATTCAATTTCCAACGAATGCCGTCTAACATTACTTCGTAAAACAAAATTATTTCTTAAAACAATACGCAGGTTTTCACACAGACTCAGTATGAGCCTGTGAAAGAAATCCGAGGAATTCCCAAACAATGTCTTCTCGGCGTTCAATGCCGATCATTTACCCCAAAAAGCCCCCACGCTATGTTTACCACAGTGCAAAGATCACCCGCCAACCATTTACCTTTGTTTGTAGGAGGGAAGAGGTTTACCTTCGCGGCACAAGGTCAGGAAGTCACGATTTTTGACATCTGGGGGGAGAGGAGGGAAGGGAGAGTCACGCGTAAATGTCGTTCAGAGCATACATCGCGGTAAACAATGAATGGAAATGCATTGCTTCGTGATGTGGCTTTGTCGTATTTACCTAGTTATTGTCATTATGGTGAGCTGGCGATGGTGTAAAACAATAAAAGAAACTCTATAAGAGAAAGGATAATTGCAGTGAATACATTTTTTTTAAAGTACGAGTCACGCGAAAGAGATAAACTGAATTCTGTTATATTCTATCGTAATCTAAGCCTGTAAGATCTCGTTTCAGTCGGATTAATATTTTGTATTTGTTTCTTGACAATTTCTTTTACTAAATTCTCAGTGTAGATTTAATATTAATAAAAAAAAAGTAGAGTGATTAATTTAATTACCGTGGCTCTTAAAATAAAATTGCAATAGCTTTTCCCTAATCATTCGCTTAGATAAAGACATTTTTAACATCTCCTTGCTTTTATATCAAAACCTATCGATGACATTTTTTAAATATCCTAAGAAATTGTATTTTGATTTCTTGGGCTGTGGTTATGTTAACACCGGTTGACGCCAACCCGTGCTATTAACACCGGGCACAAAAGTTGGGACGCTTCGATCTAGAATTACAACAGTGATCGTGCGTGTTGTCAGAGGTCTGGAGTCGTCACGATCATTCCAAGATTTCTCCTTCCCCGGGGCTCGAAATCTGAGGAGGAGGTGAGTTATCGTTGAACAGTGTAAGTGTGCCATGTGTTTGTTCTTTTTTTCAATCCGTCATGACATATATGTTTGTTGCTATTTTTTATAGTTCTTTTTTTTAGTCCTTATTTATGATTCCGATTTCAAATTTTCTTTTAATCTGTGAATTTCAAACTACAAGAAGAGATTCTTTAAAGACGATGATGGAGATTTGTGTGGTCGTACTCTTTAAAACCCTGCCTCCAGCTTAACATGGCATGCTCTGAACTGGAAACATCAAGTGAAACGAAAAATATTCCCAGATGTGAAAGCAGCTTTCGAGAATCTCGCTCATATCCGGGGAAATCCGGAGAGACTATCCCAGGATGTAGATACCTGGAAGACTCCTGTAGGCGGCCCACGCTTTAATGAGGAATCACCGCTACTCCCCGAGAAACAAAAGGGAGAAATTGACAAAATCTCAACATTTCAAACATTTCATTCATTTTTTTAAAAAAGAAACCCAAAACATATCAAAAGTTACTTTAAAATAAATTTTTGAACTTAACAAATTTTCTAGGCTCCTTAAGGCGGTTATGCCAATCTGAAAGTAGGTTTAACGATTTTCAGCGTCTTTATTGAAGCAATTCACTCACAACTGTAAGTAACCACCGCCCCTCAAACACTTCCTTAGCAACTCTTCAAACAAACACCAGAAGCCTATTTACTTATCCTCACGAATTCATCGCCTGCTTTCATCATACATTTCTTAGATTTGTTTTATCTGGAGCTTTCAAACAAAATTCATGTTTTTTTTTTCAATGTAAGATATCCCCAGGACGTTGTTTGTTCGTGTTATAGGTAAACGGGTTGACACAGCCAGGGTCTCTTCAAACTAAGTTCTCTTAGCCTCTCTCTCTCTCACTCTCTTATTTTAAAAAGCATGATGCCAGTATTTGTACAAATCAATACCTGAGCAAATGCACACACAACTGCAAATGTAATCCGCAGTAATTTAATTCACAAGACAAACACCCCAGATTTAGTGTTTGCAGACACTAACCATCACAATATGAACATTTTCAATAAAACATTAGCTACCCACTCCCTACCCCACCCACTTTCTCCGATACCTCAAGCTAAATTCATGTCTTATTTAAACAGCCAAAGGAAAAAAAAAAAACACCAAATCACCGAGAATCGATTATCTCGTTGTTTTATTCGTGGTAACAAGGTATCGATTTCGTGTATTTGATCGTGTTTGTCGACTAGTGCGATAATGAGATCCCAAAAGCAGGCCGTGAACTATCAGACCGTTTTCCCCTTTTAACAAGAGAGTATCGTCTTTCAGTGCAAAGATGGCTAAGAGTTCCAAACCCGTTCTTGTGAGCTGGCATAAAAACGGGTTTTGAATTGTGGAGGAAAATGATTTGCAAGCCGTCATCCACTTTCTAAATATTGATTTGGTCAAGATGTCCTTTGAGTTAAAAGCGAAGTCTGTTGACCATTAAGTGCACGCGTTTAGGGGTCAGTCAGGACGACTAGCGTGTATTTAATTCATAGAAAGTTATAGACGCCTGGGTTTTTTACATTAAGTATTATTCAATTTTACTATCTAACTAAATATTATTGAAACTTCTTTGAGTGCGTTCTAATATTTGAGGAGAGCGGTGTGAACTTTTCTTACTATTCGGTGATAAGTCTTATTTTGTCATGAAATGCGGGGTGAAAATATAGTGCAAACTTGTCACAGACGGTTGTAATATTTGCTGAAGACAGTGTAAGGTGTTTCTGAACACGCTGTAACAATATTACGTCTGTGTATGCCGGAATCTTTCTTCCCCTCAATATTGATAAAATTTGTTATTCAAATAATTGTGTCTACGCAGCAGAGAAAACACTCTCCAGAACAATACTTGGATTCATGAAATACTTCTCACTAATAAATACAGAAAGGATGTTTCCGCTTTACAAAAGAAATTAATAAAAAATAACAATAATATTTTTAAAAAAAATAAATAAATATAACAAATACACCAGACGTAGAGTTTCTCAAACAGTGGCAGATGTACGAGGAAGGAATGTGGGTGTGTGATGAGGAAAGAATAGTGAACGCCAACGGTGCGCCGCAGTTGTTAATAGGATACTTTTAATGTGTGAAAGATGGGCCAAGTGCGGGATAAACTCTTTTTCCTTAAGAAATCTCTAATTTTAGTTCACTTGAGAAAATAGACTGAACGCTATAATTACAAATTTTATTTGGTGTGTGTCCCATAACCTCATGACCTCATGGTCGTTATGTCTTCGTTAGAGCTTTCTTGGGGTATGACGGCGCCCATCTCCTCTCCGAGTCAGCGGAAGATTTTTTTAGCAATAGTCATTAATCGACATTTTTAATTGAGGCTTAACGTGTGTCAGTGGCGTAACTAGGAATTTGTAGGGGTTTTGGAGCCAGGGGGGCTTAAGATCTTTTGGGGCCCCGAATACATAGCGTTAGCGTAATATTTAATGTAAAAAAAATCAGATACTAATTTGGGCCCCACAAGTGGGGGCCCATGGTGACTTTCTAATTTTGTCCCCCTCACTCGCCCATAGGTACGCCACTGACGTTGGCTAGATCCCACGCACTTCAGCTTGTGAGGCGAGCGCAAATTTGACTTCGCTATCCAGCCGCCATGTTTCTTTAGCTAATTTTATTTTTTTTAATTAGCTGCTAACCTAAATTTTAAACGTGGGTTTGCAGAGTCAAGTAAAAATTTGATTAGAGTTACAAATAAGTCATGTATAAAATCTCAAAATTTTAATAAATTAAATTGTTAAAATTTTGAATTAATGAACTCACACATTCGGCAGAGCTCTCTCCCACGTGGAATTAAGTGCAAATTTCAACCAAAACATTTAAAAAAAAAAACACCCCAGCCATCAAGTGACAGACAGCGTGCTAGCAGCAAAATATATGACCACTGACACGTGACAATTTTACTTAAATATAATGAAATGCATTTAGTACGTTCGGAACAAAAGTCGAGAGTCCCCGTGTTGTCATGCAGGTCCCATAACATTTCAGAATCTCATTGTTAATTTTTGTATCCAGCGCCGTGCCCATTGTTTCATCACGAACCGATCTTTCTGTTCTTAAATCTTGCAACGTTTGCACCGATACGCATGCAAGGAACGAATAAAAGTGGCAAGCTGATGACAAAAGCTATGCAAAGAAAGAAGAAGAACAAGTCAAGACTACCCGGCTTTTCAAAACGGCGACAAGAAACAAAGGTTTTTAACTCTTGCTTTGAAAATGTCGATTGGTTACCAGGAAGGCAAGAAACGTGTAATAGTCACGTATAATATAAATTTTTAAAGAAAATAAAATATGTTTTTTTACCAATACATAAATGTGTGGGTAAAAACCTCACGACGTACATACACGCTCTAAGCATACATTCTCTAGCGTATATTTGATAATTTAAATTTTTATGCGACCAAGGAACTCATAGAATCCTGGCACTCGGGGAGTTATTCTCTTCATGACAACATGGATGGAAGATTAAAGCTCGAAATGATTGACGTTAGTGTTATGGAACAATTTAAAAGCTGACTTGACTAGCATGCGCATACAGCAGTCGTATAAAGAAGTATATTATTACTCACCCAACCCACCTCCAAACACACTTGAATGTTTGAGAGAAATAACTAGGGCTTGGTCTGGGTGTGGGGTGTGGGTTGGGGTAATGAAAGCGGCTACTGTCACTGGACAGTGCTCTGGGGTTGTGACAGTCCGGCCGTTATAACAAAGTTTGGAGGCCGTGTTTTCAATGCTTTTGAGTTTGTTTCGTGAGTGTGTGTTATCGCAGAGCCGTAGAACTGCGCGTGCTAGAGGCTGTTTGTGTCTTACAGTTGCGGACTCAAATTAGTTGGAGAAGGAAAAGTATAAACTAGAAAATCAACAATGGAACATTATGGCGTTTAATAAGTAGGGTTTGTATAAGTATATATATATATATANTATATAATTTTCTATATGTTATTTCTACTATGTAGTATTTACAAACGAATAAAACCAAATCTACAGTCAAGTTTCTACGCTTTTTATCCATTAAAAATAGTACAATTTAACGACTATTTGCCAAATGTGAATCTAGAAAATAGATGCACAATATTTAATGTCATCGGTTCTGACGTATGACAGTTTCAGACGCTGGCAACATCCCTGAATTGTTGAAGACGTCTTAGGGCTGCAGTTGTTTGTCTTTAATCACCAGGCTGTGACTTGTCAATAATGAAATTAACATTTATAATGAATGACCCGGCGAGTTATTTTGTTATAACTTTTTGTCATAAGAGACGAGACCTCAAGGATAAAGAACAAAATATTTTTAAAAGTAAAAAAAAATAGTAATAAATAATCGATACATCGAAACTAAATAATGGGCCGCCGGACAGAAGTCGCTACTGAAAACAATGGCCATGCCAATTCAATGCTTTAAAATAAAAATAAAATTGCTGTAGAGATGAACTCTTTTTTTTTTCATCCCCATTCAAGATTGAGTTTGAAGGCAAATATTTTCCTGCAATGTCTTGAAGGCGGTCGTCATTGATTGTGTGTTACAGGTGTCGACAATGAGGGCGTCGTTGTTGTTAGGTTTCTAGGTCATTTCCCTGGGAGATCGTTCACCCCCCATTCCCCCCATCCCCGCCGTACAACTAACTGGAGTAATTGCACTGGTTGACTTCAGTCACTGTGGGCAGTCAGTCAAGTGAGCAGCAGAAGTTTTTGTAGATGAATCCATTAGTTTTAATGATTCGTTCAAATGTTTGATGGTGACAATTGTAGTGGATGGGCGTGTGCCAGGTTAAGGATGTCTGTTAATACATTTCAATACTAACTCAGTTGTATTTGTGGGTATGTGTGGGGGGGGGCGGGGTGTAGAGTAAAACTACTCCATTTCTTAACCCGGTTTAAAAATTGTGCTTTTTAATATCAATATTGGTGAATGATTTTCATTTAGCTATAAAGTTTCAGTATAAATGAGCATTCAATGCCAATCAAAATCTTAAGATTCCCCCCCCTATGCCTCCTCGCCACTCACCCCAACTTACAATTTAATACACATCATGAAGAAAAAACACTGCAGCATAAATTGATACTCGAAAAATTGACCTTCGTCATTGGTGTAATAGGGAGGAGTAGAGCTGGAACTATTCTGTAATTGGAAGGGTGAAAGGAGACAATCTTTTGAAACAGAAGTAAATTACTTCGTTTCAACGGCGTGATAAGTCAATTGTGAATGATATCGTCAGGCATCGTTAGCATCGCAGGATTTACTGACTATCCAGTTTAAAAAGAAGCTTTTTTCTTCTTCTCTTAGACAAGTTGCTATTCAGTTTTAAAGAGTCCAATAAATGTGATTAAAACTTAGAGCTATGAAAACACTTAAAGTTTCAAATTTGTGGTGTAAAATTACATTTAACATCTGGCTTTATGCGTATGTGGGTTCTGAAATTAGTTTTAATGAAAGGATTCAAGATGAATTAATGAACATTGAAATAAAAACTTTAAACCTAGTGATGTAATCTGAGATTAACGTTGATATCGTGAAATAATAACACCCAGTTCAATTAGATACACCGTTAAAAAAAATTATAAATGTTAGCCATGAAGATTCAAAATGATTCAATCATCAGAAAATATGTTTTTGTTTTGTTTTTTTTTAATTTGTTTTTCGTGTTGCCTTTGTTTTGTTTTTGTTTAAGTTACCGCTATTTTATATAAATCTTTTTGCTTGATGTTTTAAAATATTCTCGTTTAATTTGCCGTCTCGCCTTTCAACAACAACATCTCATGCTGTACCGAATCCATTGTTATATAATGCAGGTGTTGTAACGACTAAGCTCTGTATAGCTCTTGTTTCGAAAACAAGTATCTTTCTGCATTTTAAAACTCGACCAGTCACTCCTGCTTTTATTTTCTGTTTTGTAAAAGAAAACAAAGAGTTCTAATTTTTTACACCTTTGTATTTGTTTCCGCTCTTAGCTGAGAGAAAAATTAAGAGAAAAATTTACATCCTGTCGCTACGGGAGAATCGAAGAATTTTAGAAAGGAACCAGGTACTCATCCCCACAACTTGAGCCACTTAGGGACTTCATCCGAATCCGATGTAAGCAAATTGCGCCACTCTTGACATTACCAACGGGTGATTTGGTGGCAGTGGAGCGCGGTGGAAAGTAGGTGTCGCCCGGATTGGCGATTCTCAAGAGTTTTAGTCTCATGGATCGAAGGGAATGTTTCTATTTCTCAGGACGATGGACACATTGGAAAAATAATTTGAGTCCCTAAAATGTTCCGCTTGGTTTAACTTCTGATTAAAAACCCTCTTTAACCCTAGCGGTTTAAGACTGATAACTTAAACAATATTTGGTCTTACTACAGAATATATGGGTCTCAAAATGAAATATCTGGATCAGTAAACGAGATATCTTGGGTTGGTAATGAGATATCACTGTCTCATAATGAGAAGCACGGGTCTGAAAATGAGATTTCCGGCCATTATTATAGGAGATTACTGTTTGACAACAAGACATGAATTTAAAACTATCACAGTGTGTTAGATAAGTTAATGTGTGACAAATTTAAAAGAACAATAACTTTTCCTCGTCGGGGCAGTGCGGGCAGGGGGAAATGAAGTTATTTGTGGGCGAGAGGTCGAAAGAAATACTGAAAATAAATATAAGTTAAGGACGTCAACAGTTTTATAACCTATCCGGCGTGTTTGTGGAAGAACTTTGTTCGAAAATCATTATGCAATTATTTTTCTGTTTATTCAATATAAGAGAAAAATAAAACCCAAAAATAAAAAGTTATACTTATTTTCAAAGGATTTTTTAAAGGCGCATGTGCTTCCATTTGTCGGTCAAGTGGTGAGTAGACAATAACCATTTTTCGGAGGCTTTGTTTAGCATTGCAGTGCAGGCACGGCTTCTACTAAAGGGCAAGGGGTTCTGAAAATAGTGTAAAGCTGATCCCAGCATATTTACGAATACGAATGTACCAATTGTATTAAAAGTCTTAACATACTTTATCTCTACAACTCCCATCACCATTTCGGGGATTGGTTGTGTGAGTGTAACCTGTTTAAATAATTGTGTTTTTGTTTTTTAGTTTAGATGTTAACGTGCTGTTGTTTCAAATTTAAGTTATCGCGCTGAACAACGTCTACTTTATTGAATGAAATAACTAGTAGGGATGATCAGATGATACAAAGAAAATTTGTTTAAGCGTTTGACAGTATATCCTAACTTTATCGAGATATTTATAAGCGTTCATTGTTTGAGAAAATGAATAGTTTTTCTGGACACAATACTCAAAAAGTTCAATTAAAATAAAAAATATAACAAATGTATATTAGCTTACACTGCCAAAAACGTAGAGAGAGAGAGTAAACGATCAGTCATTTCAATTTGTGCAGTTTTCAATTGCCTAATTACCTTTAATAAATGTTATATATTCTTTCTTGTTTTACTACGTCTATCACATACAAAAATTAAATTATGTTTTAAAATAAAAGCATTTTTTAAAATTTCAAGTAAATCAAAAATGTTGCCCGGCACATTTAAATATCTTGAGAATCCTTGCTGAAAGTTATAGATTTCTGTTGTCACATTAAAATCAATCACATATTTACTCTGTACCAGCCCAAAGACACATAAACTCGCTCACCTACTTGTTATTACTAAAATTAAAACTAACGATTCTACAATAATCTTACAGATTAAACCTGAGGTCGTATTTTAAAAAAATAAATGTTGGGGGATGGGGGATCGAAATACTTGCCACTGTTTGGTTGACATGAACCCAGTAAGAAAATGCATCGACCTTTGCCCTAACCAGATCCGAAGGGAAACATCTCCTTACAATACATTCGTGGCTTTTTAATTACGGTGTTTGTCTGGCGTGTAGTTAACTCAAATGACTGGAGGCGTAGGTTTGTCTTAACGACCACGCGAGATCGATGCGAGAGTGCTGCAAAGTGATGTATCGGATGAAGGATGCAGGGCAATGGCAATGGGAAAAAATGAAGTGCAGCAGAGTAGACGCACGGTATACAGTGCTGAATAGCAAATTGTGCAGCACAGTAGACGCACGGTATACAGTGCCGAATAGCAAATTGTGCAGCACAGTAGACGCACGGTATACAGTGCCGAATAGCAAATTGTGCAGCACAGTAGACGCACGGTTTACAGTGCTGAATAGCAAATTGTGCAGCACAGTAGACGCACGGTATACAGTGCCGAATAGCAAATTGTGCAGCAGAGTAGACGCACGGTATACAGTGCCGAATAGCAAATTGTGCAGCAGAATAGACGCACGGTATACAGTGCTGAATAGCAAATTTAAGAAAGATATATGTATTATAAGTAATATATTTTAAGAGAAACTACGTTATAGCTACACAGTATAAAGAAAGAGAGGATGTCGAAGTGCTCAAAAGTGTGTCGCAAGGTGTTGAATAATGTAAAGTAGGATAAAAAGTGCTGAATGATGTAAGCTAGAACTTGAAGTGCTGAAAAGTATTAAGTATGACATGAAGTGTTGAATAATGTAAATAGTGAAATTCTTTTCTGAATGTCATAAAGCGGGATATAAAATGCTGTGTGTTATGTATTAATGGTTAGAGTAAAATAGGGTATGAAATGCTGATAACTAAAAAAATTAAGCTTTTAATTGATTACTATTAAAAGTAGTGTATGACGTTATGAATTCTAAAATCGGAAGAATGTGTACCAAAAAAAGGATATAAAATTCTATACAATAAAAACTCATATCCAGTGCTGTATAGCAAACGTTCTATACCAAATGTTGTTTAGTAAGTTAAAATGTTAAATTTTGATTTCGGAAATCGTAAATGTAAGAAATGAATTGCCGGGGTTTTTTTTATTTTTTTTTTATAAGACCATTAACCCGTTCCTATTTAAGTGTTAAAATATCAACCAGTGTTTCTCCTGTCTCATATATAGATATTTAAATCAATAACATGGTCGATATTGACCGTATTTCTCCGCATATGCAGAACTGTGTGTTAAAACCTGCAGCTCAATGATGGATGAGAACATTACGTGAAACTGCACGGATGACAGAATATCCTATTTCCTCGAATACTGACTTTAGGAACACCAGCCAAGGGGGAATAAAACTGCAGGATATTTATGTGGAATGAATTCATGAATAGCTAGCTATACAACTTCATCTCTCTCTCTTTCTCCCTGTATGTACGTGTACGTTTGTGTGTGTGTCTCTCTCTCTATATATATGTATGTATCTGTCTCTCTCTCTGAAATTAAATATTAAAATAGACAGATAGATAGATAGATGGATATACAGATGGACAGGTGAATAGATGGATACCGGTTGATGGATGGATAGGTAGATGGGTGGATAGATGGGTGTATAGATCAGTGTATGGGTAGATGGGTATATAGATAGGTGGATGGGTAGATGGGTGGATGGATGGGTAGAGAGATATGGGTAGATGGGTAGATAGATAAATGGATAGATAGATGAATTAGATGGATAGATAGATAGATAGACAGAGAGACAGACAGACAGACGGAGGGATGGATGGATGGGTGGATGAATAGAAAGAACAATTTTAGTAGCACGTTCTCTATGGAAAAAAGACGCGTTGTGGGAATTCCCGTTGTCAAATGATTATCGGATCTCAACTGAACCCCAAATAATCAATTCGGATCTCCGATTCCGCCTGACAAAAGTATCATACAAACATATTTTCTATTTCAAAAATAATAAGCATTGTATTTTGTTTAATATGATTTATAATCACTTTTTATTAATAAATTTACTAAAATTCTTTAAGCGCTTTATCTTGGCTTTCATACTTTCCTACACAGTGGCGTAGCTAGGGGAAGAAGAGGTGATCCAAAGTCAAAAGTTCACACGGGACCCCCCTTGAGAGGGTCCCCAAAATTATTGTTCGATTTTTTTAACATTGAATATTACGTCCCCGCCAGTATGAGAGGAACCCAAAGAGGTTAGGCCTCCCAGGTCCCCAAACCACTACAAATTCTTAACTACGCCACTGCTCCTACATACTTAAATTAAAAACACCCCATTTTATCCTCACATTTTTCTAATACACTGAAGTTTTTAAACATTTTTCACCGAAATCATTTTTGACACACATTTTTTTTTTTTTTTTTTTTTTGGGGGGGGGGGATAATTTACGTACACGCCTTTGACATAATTTACTATTATATTTATGGAATATTTATTAAAACACTAAACTCGGTTATCCCCTGGGGGAAAAAAACAACGATCTTTGCTATTCCAATTCTGTTTTGTCTTCCTCTAAAGGTAAGTAAATAATTGAAGTCTTTGGCATCGGGATTGTGAACCCGACCGGTTTAACCACTCTGTTTAGTGAGGCTGATTGCCGGGCACGGCCTGGTTATTAGTGAACCGTGAATCGAAATGTCGTGACCGCTGCCTGCGCGATGTCTTGGCTCATGATGGTTACGAAATGGGAGCAGCGATTACAGTAGCTGCCTTTTAGAAAAATGAGGAGAGGGAGGACGTCGTGCGGGAGGGAGGGGTATGTGGAGTGAGTGCATGGCGGAGGAGGAGAAAATGTAAGGAGAATTTTTTACACACTCTCGACAATTGCAGTTTATACAAATAACACATTTAAAAAAAATTGTTTTGATAATATTGAAACGAACGAAATGTGGATGAGACTGCAATCGGACATATAGATAGTAGATCTAGAGTCTATGTTATGCAAACAGGACCAGACATTAAAAAAAATTTCGACAGAGATCAAATAGAAAAAAAAAATTAAATCAAACAAATAATTGTTAAATTAAAATTCAGCCGCTGTGCAGTATTTAATATTAAAGCTGTCAAGAATTTCAATTTTCGCTGATAGGCATGTCGAATATCATTGGTTAAAAAATCACTAATAATTCATTATTTGAATCAACAAAGGGTTGCTGACTTTAACGATTACACAGTATATGCTATACAGTAGCGTTAAATTTTCGTTTACAAAGAAAGAAACAAAGAAAGAGGCAGTCGTGACAACTCATTCAATTAACCTTAGTGCAGTTCCAAGACAGGATTTCATCGTCTTCAAGACGTCGCTGCTGCCTTGGTTGGCCAGGTCTTTTCCCCGCCCAGCATCTTCCAATCCCACAAATACACTCTCCGTTCCAAATTACCGAAATCAACTTAACTAAACGTTGCCCCTGTTTCAACTATTCCGTGACGTCAGAAAGGGTCCGTTTGTAATTGCGTTACAATAGCTTAAATAAACCCAGACACCGGGCTTGGGGAAGCAAGAGAAAAGCAATGGACAAGAGAAAAAGAAGAAGAAAACGATTCAAATTCAGATTCTAATACAAAAAGGAAGCCAAAGCTGAGGCGATGGAGTAAGAATAAGTACACTGAGTGGATGGAAACAATGTCTTCTGACTTGAGTGGGAATGTTTATCCCGTTAAACCAGCATTTATAAGATTAGAGTTTTGGTTCTGATCACAGGTGAGCTCGATCTTAGACGAGTGTTTTACATGAAGATATTCTTGGGGGTAGATCTACACAATAGATTCGTCCAGAGACTTACTTGAAAATAAAAAATAAAAAAACAACCACAACCGAATTACTACTATTGTGTACTAATATATTTTTTCATGTGCAAAGTTATCTACACGCGAGTTCAGTAGTAGGCTATTTAATTGAGTTTTACATTTAATGTCATTAGGAGCAGCCTGGACGAGTAAAATATACTCTTTTAAAAAGGAATGAAATAAAAAGGGCGTATGCAACAAATAATATAGAACTTGGAACAAATTAGTCACGTTAGAAAATAACGGCATGGATGAAGGCATTAGCAGTTTGAGAGTTCAAACTGTGTGAAATTGTTAATGTACAGTTTTTTAATGTGTTCAATAATATCCAATAACTTCAAATGTTGCTCACACACATAAATATAAATAGATAGATAGATAGATATAGATATAGGTATATAAAAAAACTTACAGTTAAAACTCCCCATTCATGGTAACGACTTCTTTTTTCAAAACTTCTCGCACTACGCGATAGACACACTGATCGTAGATTCTAAGTCTATTTCATTTTGTTCATAAATTTTACAAACCAAACGGAAAAATAAATATCATTGTTCAATTCGCCAGTCTCCGGTAAAGTTTTGTAAAGACGCGATGTCAAAGGCCTTTCAATGGAGTAAATGCCAATGAATATGGCCAAGACGTTCCGACAAAAAGATAAAATCGATTTTAAACCTATCAAATTAAAGCGTTTCGACTGTTTCCTTGGCATTCTAGCTGTTTCCAAGTATTCCCCGGATATTGTCGCACCGGCTACCAATAGAACGCAGGACTTGGTATAAGTAAATGGATTCTTTTGTGTTATTGAAAAAAAATAAATGTGTTTGTGTGTGTGGTGGGGAGGGGCAACGCAGCATGAAATAGTAATGGCACGCTGGATAACACGCCAACTGTGCTTAGCAAAAAAGCCAACTACTACTAATAGGAAATACGTTAAAACAGATTAGAAGGGTTGACAATGTGTGCATGTAGCATGTAATGTGAAATATGGTGCACCTAAAAATAGAATTAAAAAATCCACTTGTGAAATACATTACCAACAAGCATGTGTTTCTTATCAACAAAATTATAAGCTTAGCATCCTTTTCCTTAAAACTTAACAAAGGTTCCAATTTATTTTCATTTATTCAAACTTTACTTTGAAAGAAAATGCCTGTTTTATTTTCACACAGTCGTTTTATCTATTACAGAAGCTCCTTCTATATGGTGTATTAAAACTATGCCTATAAAGGATTCTCCTACTTTCCTCGCTGCGATCGCCCCGTTGATGCCATGCAGCGTTTCGTTTTTGTTTTTTCTACGGTTTAATTAAGTTTACCATATCTACATTATGTGCAAGTATCTTGTTGTTTGATTGCTATGCGATCCTCTTAACAAAAATAATTTGAAAGCAAATAGTAATAACGTGATCACAAATAGATGTTTTTCTTGCCTGTAAGCTGCCTGGCTGCTCGACAACGAAGATTTCTGACCCAGTCCACGCATTAGTTAGAATTACCACGCAGCTAATTTTAATACCAAAAATATTATATCAATATTTGTTGGGTATACAATTTTAAAAAAAAAGAAAATGCACCCTTGCATACATGTTCAGCACTTTGCACACGGACCAACGAAACTAATAGGGAATAATGTGTCTGTGTAAGGGAAACACTGCCCGTCCCTGGGTTTGAGCTCATATTCAAATATTCTTAATGCGTTTCACAGAAGACAAGAAAACGATCACCCAATCGTATCCACATTGATCAGCTAGATTTTCCTTAGCGGGTTACTGTGACGTACACGTCGGGAAGAAGTTGATTTTTAAGGAGTAGCGTATGAGAACGAACAACGGAACGCAATGAATTTTTTTTGTTGCAAAAGTAACTTTTTTTTCTCAATGTATACGGAAGTTTCATTTTATGTTTATTATTTTAAAAAATCATTTTTTTTTTTTTTGCAGACAATTTTACGCTAGTTCACTGTAGCATGAGGACGTTTTAAACGGGCAGAGACAGTATTATTGCTTGACCCAAAACCATGCTTACGAGAGACTTGTATGCGAGTACCGAATACACCCCCGTCCCACGTCAACGTTTACCTCTTTCACACCCACTTAGTCTCACACCGGTGTCTATTTGCACAGCTGCGCGCAACAGTTTTGTGCGGACTATTTCTCTACCCACCACACGTGCCCGGATGAGTCGCTTCTGGCCAACTTTAAAATTCCGGCGTCATCATGGCCGATTGGTCTAATAGGCCAGAGACGTGTTCAACTTTCATACAGCGCTCGACGGGCCTCGAATTTTTTTTTAACAAGCTCCCCGATGGGTAAATTAAGGAGGCAACGCGTACGTTGAAATACGAAAGGGCGATAAAAATACGGTTACTGACTAATTTAGCCGCCCGGAGCAATATTTTTGAATGACAAGGCACTAAATAGTAAGAAAACACTGGGCGTACGTTTCTATTCAATTTTTTTTTTTAAAGTTATTCTTCCAGAATTCGCCGATGGTTTGTAAAATTTTATAGGTTTATATACAAATCTTTGCTGTTTCCCCACCCCCTATGACTATACTCACAATATTTTCCGTGTACAGAAATTAAGAAACAGTTTTAGGATCTTTTTTTGGGGGTGGGGTGGGAGGGGTGAATTAAGCTGAGGATTTAGTAAAGGTTTATGTTTATGTTTATAAAAAACAAAGTGTTTTCCTAACCCCAGAGCTGTAGTCAGAAAACACAGTCGGACGCATTTCACTAAAAACCAGTGGCGTAGCCAGGGCTGGCACCAAACGGAAGCTGGTTTATTTATTTCGCCACCCCACTGACCCTGACCTCAGTAAGTAAGAAAAAACTCTCCAGGTTAATATATAGAAGGATATATTCCAAGGATATAACCGCCGCTATTCTTACGGGATTTGTTGTTATGATTATAATCACATGAACACAAAAAGAAACAGCTGTCTTTTCCGAAATATTTGGAACCAGACATTAATTTTTTTTAAAAATGTAAATCGATTTATAATAATCTTATTTATACAGTTAAATGAAAGAAAAAAATAAGTAATTTAACAGATTAAAAATAAGCCTTAGGGAGTAAAAAATGAAGACTGAATTATTTTACACACTAATGAAATTTTGTTTTCTATGCTCATGTCAATAATACAAAAAATAAATAAAAAAGAGGCATTTAAAAATCATTTCTCATAAATGTTTATTATTTGTCACGTTAGACATATTTTTATTAATCTTTTCTGAATAAAAAATACGTTTCATCAAACATTAATAGAAGAGGAAAAAAAATCTTTTCCTCCACGCAATTCAAGTGTTTTATTTATTTATTTATTCATTTAAAAAAAAAATGAACCCTTCAGCTGAAAGCCCCTGAGATGATTATACAACTGTCACTTTCCCGAAAAATACTCTCATCACAAACAGGGGCATTCCCCTGCTGCATGTGTCCATGAATTCAGTAAGAAATATTAGTTTCTTCTCTCGCATTGCCCTCGGCTGTTACTTCCTTAGCCTGCAACGATAATACTTTACGAAAATCTTGTGAACTTTGCATTTAAAAAAATAATCTGTCCCAATTGTTTTAGTGCTCATACGAAAGACATGAACTTCAAAACCAAAACTGTGCGTATGTTATTGGGAATTAAAATGATGACGAAGTAGTACTGTAAATCTTACTTTACAGTGGTATTTTAAATATTATATTTTAAAGTTCTAAATTTGTTTTCAAAAAATAATTTTAAATTATTATTATTTGTATTAGTATGTTATTATGTAGAATAATTGAAAAGTGAAATAGTTTTCTAAAATTCGTTGATTTTTTCATAATTGCTAATTATTTCTGAAGCTAAACACCACCAATTTTCCTCTCCAAAACTTAATGAACAAAGCATGACTTAAAAATCTTTCAAAACAATATATATGCTCAACGTAAGCAATAAAAGCAACAAACAAGCAGAAAAATAATAAATAGTTTTACACGCACGAAAAGAAAATTATTTATTTAACATTGTCCCAGATACAACGACTACGAACACCTTAATAAGATATCTAGGCCAATAACACAAAACTAAAATCTCGTTGCAACAAAGTCAGCGATGAGATCCTATGTGCCGTCAACCAGGATCGTGAACCCGTTGCCATTCTCTAAGGACTAAATCTATTGCCACTAACCAAATAATAGGATCCTATAGCCACTCACCCAGGACAAACTCCAAGAAACATTAACCAAGGAACTAAGATCACCTGACCACTGTGTGAGTGTCTCCCATTGACGCGTGGTTGTGGGGGGAGGGGGTCTGTTTCCATTGGAACTTTCTCGGGGCTTGGTAGACCGTGCGGCGCCCATCTCCTCTCCAGGTCAGCGAATTTTTAGTAATAATCATCCATTAACATTTTTATTTGGGCTTTCAAGTAGGCTAGATCCTAATCCCCCCGTCTTGTGACGCGAGTGCACTATTGACTTCGCTATTAGCCATTGTCATTAACTAAGAAACCTTAGTCATTAAACAAGTTCAAATGGCCATTTATCAAGGACCAGTATCTCATGGTCCTCTCTCTGGGCTAATATCACATGATGATCAACAAAAATCAAATCAACATTCACCAAAGACTAAGATCACATGTCCTTTAATCGAGGACAATGATTCTATGACCATTCATTAAGGACTAAAATCTCAAGCAGACGGGACTAGGATTAAGATCTCATGGCTAATCACCAATGACTAAGATGTCATTGACATTGAACAAGGCCAAAGATCCCATGAACGTTTTCAAAAGACCAGGATCCCATGACCAATAACAAAGGACTAGGATCCCATGGCCAATAACAAAGGACTAAGATCCCATGACCAATAAAAAGGGAGTAGGATCCCATGGCCAATAACAAAGGACTAGGATCCCATGACCAATAACAAAGGACTAGGATCCCATGGCCAATAACAAAGGACTAAGATCCCATGACCAATAAAAAGGGACTAGGATCCCATGGCCAATAACAAAGGACTAGGATCCCATGACAATTAGCAAAGGACTAAGATCCCATGACCAATAAAAAGGAACAAGGATCCCATGGCCACAAAAAGGACTAGGAGTCTATGACCCTAATAAAGGACAAGGATCTCTTGATCACTAACAAAAAACCAGGAACCCATTGCCACAAATGGGACTAGTAGCCCATGGCCTCTAACAAAGGACTAGGAACCCATGATCACTTACAAACGGCTAGGACCCCATTGCCATAAAAAAGACTAGGAACCCATGATTACTAAAAAAAAAAAAAAAAGACCAGGACCCCATGGCTAGGAAAAAGGACTAGGAGCCCTTGGTCACTCGTTTAGGACCCACGTCCCAGACGGACGCCAAGGTTTCAACGACCTCTGTGTTTAAGTCTGTGGCTGAAAATACCGCCCCCTCCCCTTCTCCCGCCTGATTATACTCTGTTTCATCTACTGGCACATGGGGCGTGCGCTAACACGTTACCACGGGGGGGGGGGGAGTACATAATTTAGCAATAGCCTTGGTCAAGTTTTATTATTAAAAAAACACCCACACGCCCACATCCATTCTCATAGTCATTCTTTACTTTCTTAAGCAAAATTCAACGTTATATTATGTTTTCTTGAAATTATAATTTAAAGCATAATATTTCATCTGTGAATATTGCATGTTAACGTTTTTAAAAAAAAAAATAAGGCAAACGTATTAAACAGTATAGAGTATAGGCTTTTTATTTTTAGTGGCATAATTCTATTTATAGAACATTAGGGTATCTACTGAACTACTAAAAAGTAAATGAAAAATTTGGGTATTCTTTTAGGTGTCATTTTGAATGGTCTTAATTTAAAAAAAAAACATTTTGCAATAATCTAAATCAGCTCCAAACAAAATATATTTAAAAAAAAAAAAAAAATAATGTTTTTTTTTAAAAAAAAACGTACTAGATCTACTTAATTTCACAAAAATTTGCAAATGATTTTTTACGCTCTTGTTCAAAGTGAACAAAATTTTATAAGAAAATTTGGTTTACATAACTTATTGAGACAGAGGTTCTTCGGTCTGTTATATGGTATAAAAATGTTGTAAAAAGTAAATAATTTCTCCATACCTAATCTACAAACTAAATAGTTTCTCCATACCTAATCTACAAACTAAGTAGTTTCTCCATACCTAATACTAAAAACTAAATAGTTTCTCCATACCTAATACTAAAAACTAAATAGTTTCTCCATACCTAATAATAAAAACTAAATAGTTTCTACATACCTAATACTAAAAACTAAATAGTTTCTCCATACCTAATACTAAAAACTAAATAGTTTCTCCATACCTAATACTAAAAACTAAATAGTTTCTCCATACCTAATCTACCAAATAAATAGCTTATCTGCCCTCCATGGTTTAATTGTTTTGCGTGGAGCACATGCTTCAAATGTATTCAGATTTCAGCCACCGAAAAGAGATGATGATACGAAGAGAGAGCTATTCAATTAGTGGTTCGTTATTTATGGAGTCTTTTTGATTAATACCAAATCAATTGCTCCATATAAGCGAGAACATAAATCTAAAATTAACCTTAACATTACGTCGGAAAGGGGGCGGGAGTGGGAGCTAATCTATAACGGCTTAATTAGTTTTGATTAAATCTGCCATGAATGCTTTTAATTAACCAGAATCCTCAAATTAAAACAAAAATATGTTGAGAAATATTTGTTACTCCAAAACAATAGCAAAAAAAAAGTTAACAAAAAGTAAACAAAAAGTAATCTTTTCATGAGTCTCTTGGCGTGGACGTCTTTAATATCGCGATAAAAACACGCCCATAAATAAATTTTCTAACATGACGTCATTGGCAATGAATAGTTTTATCGGAGATATTACATCTCTCCTCCCCAAACTGATTAAATTGTTAAACTTTTCTTTACCATCGCGTGGCCATATCTTTCATCAAAGTGAGACGTTAGCAGTCATTTACTGTTTCGAAATCAGGGTTGAAATGCCATTGAAATTTTTGTTTGTTATAATTTCTAATGTAGCGAAGTCCATAGAGCGCTCACCTCACTAGCTGAGGTGCAACGGATCTTGCCGACACTTAGCCGCTTTTTGAAAAATGACTGTTGCTTAGAAAGTCCTTCGTAGACTTGGAGAGTAGATGGGTGCCGCCAAGTCTATCAAGCCCCGAGAAAATTTGTAATGGAAACATCAGATGCCCTTTCGACTATAAGGTTATGGGACATTAAAAAATAAAGTCAAATAATTTTATTTTTTTTCGTTATGCACATGTGTACGTAGAGTTTGGCTGATGTCTTCCATTTAATATAGCTTTTTATTCAGAACATGGCGAGACATTTTATGGCGGTAGAATTTTTAAAAATTAAAATTTTCCAAGTATGTTTTTGTCCTGAACCAGTTTTGTCTCCTCCTAAAGTTGTTTGCACTCGTCAATTTTTTGTCAAGTTACCTTTTTATATCCGGGTATAGTATTTTGTTACGGGAATCTTTTTTCGTCACGCATAAATCATTTGTTTTGTCTTGATAATGCGATTCGTTTTTGTCGTTTCTTTTTTTAAATGGGAAAATTGAAAAACGTGTCCCAACTAATCGGAAAAGAGAAAACGTCATACATTAAAGTATTATACTTGGAATATTTATCTAACGAAAGTACACAGTGGCCATTTGGATCACATGAAAGTTTTAGTTATAAGCCAAGACCACGAATCAATAATTATAGAGAAGACTTACCCCAAAATGGACTTAAAATATGCAACTGAATACTGCTTGGTTTCGGAGGCAACTATACACGATAAGATGTAAACAAAAGGATACAAGTGTGGATGTAGGGAAAGAAGGTTGGTAAGAAAAATCATAACAAACCGAGGACTTTGTCTTAAGGATTCTGGACCCACACAATGCTATCTTCATGAAATCCGTAATTACATAGTAATAGTGTTGGAAACAAAGAGTAGACAATTAAAACATGTCTAAAAAGTAGAAACAAAAATATAAAAATTAATCAAGCAGAAAATGAACTAATCAAGGAAAAATTATCTAAACTTTGATCATTCAAAGCATTTTATCGATATAGTCCTTTTTATTTTTATTTCTAAAACTCCTGCCCTAGTTGTGTTTCAATTTCCGCATTCACGCTATTTACCTGATTTTTTAAAATCAGCATTTCCAGGCGTTTGCGACCACAACTTGATCAGATATTACAGTTTTACTCCAAGTAGGGTTATATAAGAACACTTGTTCTTCCCAACCCACCTGATAAAAAACGTTTTGAGTTCGCAATGGTTCCAAATAATAATTACTATTTTTATTTTACAAATGTAGCCTTTTAAAAAATCAAACCGATGCCAGTAGTATATTCGGTTCAATTATTTTAGTTCGATTGATTATCGGGGTTAAATGTGTGTGTTACAGTTAATGAACGATTCACCATGCGAGATTTATGGAACACAGGTTCAGAGATACAATACTAAATATGCAATTAAGAATATATCAGCTATGCTCATAATGGTGCATGGTACATCATCAATATACATAATTTGAAATGTATGTCCCATCCGTCCCGTCCGTGACGATACTCATTTTAGACAGCAGTGCACCAACAATAATTATTTTCAAATGCCCGCTAAAATTGTTAATTTGGAAATAAATGAATAAAACAAAAATTAATATAATAAATGAAAGCTTTATATTACATTATTTATTTGTTCTGATGTACATGTGTTCAAAATAAATAGATTGCAGCTGAAATATATTAATTTTAAAAACTTCTTTCATTTTTGTGGGGTGATACCCTAGTAAATAAATAAAATTCGATACGACCCGCGGCGTAATATACGCAGCAAACTTGCTCATAGATAGTGCAAAGAACAAGGGGAAAGCACAGACACAAACAGGAGCACAATAAAATGAAAACAACGCGATTAAACTTCTGGGAGGGGTGGAACCGCTAATGTATTGTTGGTCTGGAGACATACGTAGTGCGGTTGTTACCTGCAACCAACTCACTGCACCACCCTCGCTTGCCAAACATAAATTGTAATTGGTCGACCCGGGCGAAGGTCATTCGTCGTGCTTGTTTGTTCGCATCTTTCGCTGGTCCTAATTTCTGGTGAATTATATA
>MUZC01000032.1:358244-416178 GCA_002072015.1 Radix auricularia | reverse complement strand
CCCCCCCCCCCCACCCAAGAGGTCAAACTCCAGGGCCCCCAAATATTTAACTACGCCACTGTAGATACTATCACATTATAATGCTAAGTGTCACTTCATCGCTCTATAAATTTTCAGTAACAAAATCCTTCGATAACAAACAGTTGTAAGCTCTCAAATTTGAGCCACTGGTCTATTTCAAAGATAAAGGACTGTGCATATCAATGTCAAAAGAGATTCCAAAATTTAAAAAAAATGTGTCTAACGGTTTTTTTTTTTTTAATTATTTTTTTTAAAATAAATTTTTCGAAACACAATTGCTAAATTCTCTGCTTTTTGGTATCTTTTGGTAATATTACAATAATTTTAGCTTAGTATCTTGGAAATGTTAAGTTATGTGACAGAATGTGATTAATTATAATGCAAAGAGCTAGAATACTTTAAAATATAGTTTCAAGTCGAATAAGATACTGTGGCGTCCAGAGTTGGCTTAATGGTAAGTAGATTTTTGTCACCACTAGATATCTTGGTGAAAAGACGATTGAGCGAATCTTAAGTCGATAAGCGTTTTATAAATGGAAAAAAACAAACAATTTTTATAGTGAGTTTCTAACCCATCGAATAAAAATTAGTACTTCATAATTTCACAATATTAATTTATTAATGACATTTTTGTTTGTTTGTTTGATTTTTGTTGTTTGTTCTTTGTTTGCGTTTTAAAATTAAATGTTATTTTTAAACATCTGCTTTACATTTATACAAATAATAATACAGATTTTTTCCTATTTTTGGGGTTAAAAAAATTGGAAGAAAATAAATAAAAATCGAATCTTACATCATTCTTTGTTCATATACCTTAAATTCTCGATCGGTCCCAGATATTTCTGATAAAATATTGTTAAGTAAATTGCAAAATAGATTTAGCTTATTGAATTATATTGTTTTTTAAATTTATTATTATACTTATTATTTTTAATTATAGAGAGCAAAATTTAAAAAACAAAAAAAAAAAAAACTCGTAATGTTTTTTACCTACTTTTCTTGCCATTTTTAATACAACATTTTCCCCTGCAGATACGTTTAATTTGCCACTAAACTTTTTGTTCTACAAATATATTTTGGGGGTTCTTCTTTAAATATATAAATTTAAAATTATAGTTCACGTTCTAATTTTCCTAATTCAACAATCTAATTTGTTTTTAGCCCGAAAGAATATACATTTTTACTAGGGTTATTGACGATTAATTTAAATTTAATCGTCAATTTTTCAAAAATTGAAGATTAAGTTATCGTTAATTTCTATGAAAGCCAAAAATTAAATTTGTGATATCATAAGTAACAATTATTAAGCCCTCTTCTTGAAAATCTAAATAATACTGGAATGCCTCATTTTTATGTCACCTTTTAAGCAAAAAGGCAAGTGTGTTGACATTATTTGCTTCAAGTGATGAGTGGTTCTAATTGACAATATGACCAGCCGAGCTGAACAAATATTCACATGTAACTAAGGTAACGGGTATTCACACAATGGTCGTGACAAGAAATAACATTATCGGATATCGGTGTACATTAAGTTTCTACCACTGTAAGGGGTTAATGGATTCAGGAATGTTCACCTTATTTTGTAACACAGTAATTCATAAGAAGAGGTGTTTCCATTTTCTGTCTCTGAATCGGACTCCATTACTGCCATTAAAACTCATTTCGGTTGATAAGTAGGCAAAGTGTTAGAACCATGATCGGCAAAAGTTATCAGCATCATGAAAATTCCTGTTTAAAACCAAAATGTTCATGAAATCGTCGACAAATTTATTATGTATCAACCACAATTTTTATTTTTACTTTTTGACCATGTGACTTATAATAGTTTATAAATGATGGGTCGATTGATCGTTAACAATAAATCAATCTTTAAAATATTTTAACGATTAATCGAGTAATTAATCGTTAATTTCCGCAGACCTATTTTATACCGTTCTCTTAAATTCTAAAGCCCATTATTTATTTCAATAGAATGCCATAAAATGCCCATTAAAACGCAAGTAACAACGTCAATAGAAACACACCACTATCGTAAATTTGTGTAACGAATAAATACACATAGAATTCAGATGTTTCTAACAATTATCTTCTTTTAAATTACTTTTATTAATCAACGCGAAAAAAATTTCTTTGTTGAAATGGAGTTCATCAGCCTCAACGTCAAAGTGTGGGAGTGATACTCTGAATTAAAAAATGTATATATATTATCTCTAAAAGCCAACACAGTTCATATTCCTGTTTTTTAAAATATTTTTTAAATATTTTTTTTAAATTAAATTTTTTTGTTTTTGTATTTGTATGATTCTTTTTTTTTTTTTTTTTTGAATTTTTAATTTTTGTTAAAAAATATTTGCATTATTATTTTTTTTTAAAAATTACTTTTAAAAAAATATTTTTTTCTTCTTATTCTTAAAATGTTTTTGTTTTTTACTTCAGAGTTTTGCTAAAATTAAAACGCAGGCAGTTATTTCATTAAGATGATGCAGTATATCAAATTACTTCAATTTTGTTATAAAAATAATCCATACATAAATAAAAAAATATATTAAATTACATTGAAAAACAAAGTTCGTTGCGCACAAATCCAAGGAAATATATGTTTGTAATAATTATCCCTTTTATGTATTGATTTCAACAATGTTTGTTTGAGGGATAGAATTTTCGCCAAATCCTGTTAAAGGGCTGATTTGGAAAGACATATTTACGTAACTTCCTATAAATATTTGATGCATTATTCTAAAAAGAGTTTTCATGAACGAACGACATACATTATCATACATCGATTCATACTATTTCGTTAAAGGTAGGTAATTGGGTAGTGCTTTAATGGCATGCTTTCATATAACTTTTTAAGAATTTCGTACGTTGGGACAGAGAAAAGAGCAATGGATGCAAGCTTGTGTGACGGAGAGAGAGGAGGGAAATTGGGAGAGAAAGATAGAGATAGATAGATAGATAGATAGATAGATAGATAGATAGATAGATAGATAGATAGATAGATAGATAGATAGATAGGTAGATAGATAGATAGATAGATAGATAGATAGATGGATGGATGGATGGATGGATGGATCGATGGATGGATGGATGGATGGATGGATGGATGAATGGATGGACGGACGGATGGACGGATGGATGGATGGATGGATGCATGGATGGATGGATGGATAGATAGATAGATAGAGAAAGAGAGAGAGACGTATAGACAGAGAGACAGACTTCAGCAAGTGTCAATCAGGAAACTAGGCTTTCTACAAAATTTTATAGATAACATTACAAACTAGCCAAATTCCCAAAAGCACGCGCACAATCTGTAATTTACTAAAGTGTATTATATTACTAGTAAGTGGTGTAAGGTCTGTTTAAGATTATTTGTGAGCTAGTGATGCAGCAACCCATAGATTTATGTGAGATTATAAAAGGTGTCGGAAATTTGGCTAATTTGACAGTATAAACGAGTTGGTTAGTGAAGTCAGATATAAAAATTACTGCCGTATATATTGGTATTAAAGCCGACATTTTTTTTTTTACAATTAACTAGGGGACAAGAATAGGGGGGGGGGTCGGCCTCCGAGCTTGTCATTGGTAATTTCAGCATGTACACCGAATATCGGTGTTGTTATTGTAGATCAAAATTTTCTCTTCGTTGTATGACAATAAAAGGACTTCTAGTGAATACTACAAGAATGACATCAATCTTCTCTGTTATTTAGATCTCGTTGTTCTTCAACATAAACAAAAGTAAACAATCATAAAGACCGATTTAGGTAGCAGTTGTTTTTTTTTAAATGTGCTTCATTTTGTTTACACTGTGCTTATTTTGTTTGTTTTTTTAATTTTGCAGGGGGGGGGACTAACGAGCGGCTTACATACTTTTTATACTACTCTTTCAAAAAGAGGGGGGGGGGCTATGAACGAAAGGGCTTTAGAATGAGTATACACAGTATGTGGTTGTAGACTCTATGTCTATTTTTAAAAGATTAGTTTTTTGTAGAGAATAGCGATTAGTGTAAAAAAATTTAATGAGATAAAACCCAGGCAAATTGATTAACGGAAATTCGTTTTTAAATGGATACCGAAAGATTCAATTTATAATAGAAAAAAAATTGTCAACTTTATTAGAAAAAGAATATTATGATAAAAACTCACATTTACATTTTTTTACCCTGCAAAAAATGAGCATTACTTCCAGTGCTAGCTCTAATAACTTCAAGAAAACGAATGAATCGTCTAAATGAGGAATATCTTAATCCTTCATTGTAGACCTTTTAAAAAATATTTTTTTTTCTTAAATCTTGAAACCTGACAGAGCAATCTCTTATCTGATTACATTTTCTCAGGCCATACTTGATGAAACACACAAAAATAACCATCATCGAAGCGGTTCGGATTTCTTCACGTGAGAAACATTTTCCGAACGAGCCATGAATGCCTCCTACCGGCTTTTATAAATGCTCATGCAGTGTAGGAATACATTGAAGTAAATACAGGGCGTCAAATATCAAGTTCGGGGCGTAAATATTTAAGAATATGTTATTTTTTCCGTTGTGGCATATAATGATGGTAAAGAGAAATGCATTAGACTTTTCCAAGAAAGTATAATGCTTTGATATATGATGTAGTGTGAAGGAAGAAATCAAGGAAGTTTTCTTATGGCCATATAACGCTATAAAAGAAATTATGATAAAACTAGGTTAGCAGCCGTAAAAAATGACGGGACATAAGTTGCAAATTATATAATATATTAATTTATTTTTGGTGTTGTGCTTTCTAAAATTAGTGGCGCCAAGGATGGGACAGACGGACGGGACAGACAGACGTGACAGACATACATTTCAAATTGTTTATATTGATGTATTCAAAATACCTTTAAATTACGCAAAATTTTAATTTTTAAAGAAGCTTAAATTAAATTTGCATGGAAATTGACCTTCTGTAGTATTTTGAAACTTGTTACTGCCCAACCCTTGAGGACGTTTACTAAATCATAGAAATGTAAGATTCGGAAAAAAGTGGTCTTAAATGAGTGTAGGGACGGGTGTAGTGGTACACATATTGAACCATTTTTAAAAAAAAAAGAGTAATGACGAATATGTTGAAAATTTTACAATAAAAATAAAAATTTATATTGGAATGAGTAAATGAAACAAGTAATAATGTTTTTATTAGGAGTTTGTAGGTCTAAGCCCCCAAAAAAGGATTTGTGAAAATCTTGATTGTGATTTTTTTCATGATTCCAATTCTTTCGCATGAAAGAAAGTAAAAATCGACATATCACTAAACAAAGTAATATGTACTTTTTTTACTAAGGATTTCAAGAAAACAAATCTCTAGCTCATTCGATTTGACATTAAATATGGTTATGCATGAAAATGAACATTTAAAAAAAATTATTTTGCGGAATTTACTCTATTTAAAAGCTGTCTTTACATCAGAATATCGGGTTAAAGATCACATATAATGGCTGCACGAAAAGATGTGCACCTTTTTAGCCAAAAAAACATGATGTATTACAATTTAACAAAAAAGAAAAAGAAAAAAAAAGAGTGATTTTTTTCTTTATATATGAATATTTTTATAAACTGGAAAACTGTAAAGATTAATTACCCTAAAGATTAAAATTTACTAGGAGGCATTCATCTTACTAAATAATTTACCTTACCCCCAGAAAGAAATATTCTGTCAACACATGTCCATGATAAAGACTATCTGCTCGGTTTTCAGAAACAGGTACTTAAACCATTGGTTAAGACTAGACAAGTTTTTATATCGTTTATATTGTAGTGAACCGCGTACGGGTACACATTGCCAGGTCACCAAGGTGACATATCTCACAGAGATTGTATTTCAACATTTGGGGGGAAGACAAGGGAATAGCCTGACGTGTCGCGTAGCTGTACGGGATGCGGGAAGATCACAAGGGGGAAAGTTGTCCCTTTATTGAACCAGGGTCTAAGTCGAGGTAGAAACAAATATTGTATTCTAGCGACCTGAATAACATCGTGGGAAAGTTTGTAGATTAGCATAAACTAAGTAAATTTTATTCAATGAGAAACTCGCATGTTCATTTATCTCTTCGTGGGATACGCGTCTGTGGCCAGCAAGGAATGTGGGGGTTAACGACAGGTTAAGCAGCGTGGACAATATAAGGGCAGGGACTTGTTAGATGCGATATACTAAGCCAGGGAGCCGCGATGTACTAAGTCGGGGAGCCAACGAGTCGAGGCGAGGGTGCCGAGCAAGAGTCTGGTCCACTAAGAACGTAGTACGGACAGAGAGACGGAGCACAAAGAACGTAACGACGGCCAGATGAGAAGTTTTCAACTCAATAAAAGAACTGACTTGCTGAATGGCTTGTAGGTGTTAGTGCTTGAACGTGAGCCGTGGTAGACTTAAACAGGAACCCCGACACAGATCTTCTACAATATTAATTCGTGGTGTCTGAGGCCTTGCTTGAATGCCGAGATCGATTTTTAACCCACTACCCCGTATGCTGGCGAGCTGAAATTTTGCAGGCAGACTCGTTCCGATGACAAAAATGATGTGTCAAAATTTCAGATCGATCGAATGTACTGTAAGTAAATTATTGAATTTTTAGATTATCTTTATTTATAAATATCATATTAATCTTAAAATACATCTGATCCCTTAGCACTATATTCTGACAAGGGTACACTCGTTTCATTTCAATAAATCAGATTTAATTCAGTAAACCCGTTTTAATTATCTGCAGCAGTTCAAATTGATAATAACATCTGTATGTTCTACATTTTTAAATATCTTCTAATTATAGAGGGATATTTCTTGCAGACGAACAAAAGCTTTAAGAGCCACTTCCACACACATCAAATCAATTAACTCAAATTTTCAGGAACAAAAAATAACGGGACGTTATCATCTTGACTTCCAGTCCATCTTAACCGGACACATTTTTTATTTAAAAAATTAGGATGCTTCTAATAAAAAAACAACACATTTTTCACTATACACAGAAAATATGCAAATGAAAGGAAAGGCAATTTTTCAAATTATTAAATAATAAAATAAAGGAACCGTCTGTTTGATATTGACATTAGAACGTGCTAAAACTGGACACAACCGCAAAGATCAATATAATGGAAGCTTTTCTGAGGGGGGGGGGTGAGATAGAGAGAGAGGGGGAGGTGGAGGAGGTGGAGTGAAAGAGAAATAAAGGGAGCTAGAGAGATGGGGGGAGAGAGAGATGGAGGGAGCGAGAGAGATGGAGGGAGAGAGATGATGGGAGAGAGAGAGATGGAGGGATATAGAGATGGAATCCGCGTGCGAGAGAGATGGAGGGAGAGAGATGATGGGAGAGAGAGAGAGGTGGAAGGAGAGAGAGATGAAGGGAGCGAGAGAGATGGAGGGAGAAAGAGAGAGAGAAGGAGAAATAGAGATGGAGAGAGAGAGAGAATGAGATAACAAAACAATGCACCAAAACATCTTGGTCCAGAGGTTGATAATCATGAGGGCGGGGGGATGGTGCGGGCGAAGTCGTAAATTATTATCAGTCTGCTTAGTCCCCAATAATTATTGAATCTATAAATGAGGGAGGAAAATATACCAGGATAAAAGATACCAGGAAATGTCAGTAAAGGTTATTTGTGTAAACCTACAATATAAGGGCATATCGTTCAAATAGTTCTTTTTTCTTAAGGGTAGGGTTTTCAAGAGCGGTGTGGTGGAGTCGGGGTGGGCGAAAACGTTTAGATTCGGTCATAATAAAAAAGTTTTTTATGTCCATAGTGTAAAAGGGCTGTTTTGAGTATGATAAAGGAAAATATAGGTATTACATTTGTTAACATATAACAACTAATCAACAAAAATGATCGTTTTAACCCCTGCATTTCTTTTACAATCTTTACGTCTGAACCGTTCAGTCATATCATCCCCACTTACAATTTTTTTGCAAAATATAAACTAAAAAATCTGTAAAATAAAAATGTATTGTCTTTTCTATTAAAAAATTAAAATGTAATGTATACAGTTTAGTTGTTTTTTTTTAAAAGATAAATTCTTGTAGCATTTGGACAATGCTTTTCTAATTTCAGATGTATGTATCAATTTTTTTTTACACTTGTGCACGAATTTCTAAAGAAGGCTTCTAGCAGCGGAAGGGTGTGACAATATTCTGACTGCCAATCTTCTGTCCCCAAGTGCTAGAGTTCTTTTTTTTAAAAAATATATCTATAGTTGACGTTGGTATAATTTAGGAATAAACGATAACAACTTGTTTCTTGTTTTTGGAAAGCGAAGAGGGTGGGAAACAAGAACCGGCCCGCCTAGTGTTGTGAAAGTAGAAATGAGTAATCAGCGAGGGCAAAGGCTGATACGGATTGGGCCGAAGTTCTCACCATAACAACGAAACTCGTCACTTCCTGGTCTGCAGAATAATTAAACAAAAAACAAACAAACAATATATATATATATATTATTTCGTTGTGTTTCTTTTTAAAATTGTTTTTATTTTTAATTTGTTCTTTTAAACTTTTTTAGGTCTTAGGGACACTATCCTATTTGATTCAGTGGCGAATCAAGTCTAAAAATTTAAAAAAAAAAAAAAGCTATCCGTACCAGCAGAGTAAGTGCCATATTTTTACTGATATACAGTTTTGTGGCCTCATGCGTGGTATCTTTCCCAGGGGTTCTACAAGCGAACTCTTATTCACCACATAGTACGCGCCGTCTTAGTTATTAAAGTATTATTTTTATTTTATTTTTTTCGGTGCCACCTAGGGCTTAAAATAAAAAGTATTCCGAGTGAGTTCATTAATTCTTAGGAATCCGCAACTGTTTTCATATACAGTTTTCTTTTGCTGTTGTGTTCGTATAAAAAAAATATTACTCTACCAGTAAGAAAATTAAACCCAAATGAATTCCATGGTCCATATACATTTCTTATAAAACCAGAGAAGGCTCCAAATTTTTTATTTATTTTCAAACGTCGAGCGATGGTCCCTAAACGACAGAGAAAATAAATATTTTACCCTAGAATCTAGAACTACGGTGGCAGAGCTGCGGCTCGCAAGACCACATGCGGCACTTCTGTGTTGACATCGCATCTCGTCAACAATTCATAAAATTAAATCTTATATATAAAATATATATAATATCAACAATAAACCAAGAAAATTTTCAGACAATAACGCTGATATTCAAGGAACTATTACAGATTTTTAAAAAAGAAATCATCTGCGTAATAATCATTAATTGACAATAAGAGTTACATTAAAAAAAAAATAGATCACAAAATAAATTGTTCATTGTGAGAAGGGTCGAGACAAACAACGCTTCAAAGCGGCTCTCAAAAATTTATATACAATTTTTTTAAAGGGTTCTAAGTTATTACAGATCTGGCAAACACGTGCATTCTGGAACTACATTCAATTAAATTTGTTTCTCGAAAACAAATTTTTTTATCAAAGAGCAACAAAAGAAAAAAAAATTATAAACATACTAATACAAAAATTTGAAATGTTACAAAGGCAAAACAACCACCCCCCCATGTCACATTTTAGCATTAAAATTGGGAAACGATGAGCGGATGGGAAGAGTTTGGGGACTCGGACACCCACAGCAGTTACGGTGTACTTTTCCCACAGACCTTGTGTATCACCCCTTGAAAGAAACTTTATGTGGTCAGTTATCGACAACTTTATATATTTTTACCTTTTATAATTGTTTAAAATTCGACATTAGTCCTAAGTAGGGCTGCGAAAAGTAACGATTCATTTATTTCTCGATTAATCGGTAATTTTTTTTCGATTAAAATTATTTTAATCGATAAAATAGCGAGTAAAATTACGGAAACAATTCTTCCAATTAATAATTAAATAATTAATCATTAATAATTAATAAGAGTTTGCTTTATAACGTACAAACGTCTCCATTTTAGAAAAAAAATTAAAGTGTAATCCTTAGAATAAGCTGTTTTTATAAGGAAAATAATATTTTAAAAAATAAAACATTGTTTTTACTTAATTAACAATAACAAAATTTAAATTGATTGACATTATAATGAACTATTTATATTTAAGTCAGAAAATGTTAATTGCCTCTTTTTGTTACTTCCCTTAAAATTTTCAGTTAAATGGCGACATACTTTTCTTTCTTAGCTTTAATCAAAATTATCGATTAAATATTCGGTATTTTTTTCAAAAATTAACAATTAAATTTAAATTAATCGATAACAGCCCTAGTCCTAAGCATGAGTGAATCATAATTAAAAATCAAAAGGAACTTTCGCATGATTTATAGTTATACATTTAAAAGTAATTTTATTGCACGTTTACGAGTGTTAGTTTGGTTAGCTAAAGCCCTAAAATCAGAAGTGAAGGGCTATAATCTTTAGTTTTGATTAATAAAACAATAAATAAATGAAAATAAGTGTTTAAATTCAAAGTTGAAAATGGTTTAAAATGTATTCATTTTTCTCAATTTAAAACGTCATTTTTCACTCTTATTAAAGTACTTATTTTTATTTTTACCATCTTACAGATAGGACAGTCTAACCTCGTATCAACACCCCTTTCACATTCGACGTTTTCTTTTTCTCCTCGATTCCCTCTGCCCACCTAATCCGAGTTATATATCTGTGAATAGCGTGTGGCGATATGTGTTTATCGCCTATAGAATTCAGCGGTGATGTATCGGTACAATAAAAGCAATTTAGTAGTCGACTACCAGGGACAGGGGGTCAGAAAATGCAGTGAACCTGTTCTGTAATTTGAGTAAGTATCGAATCGTGGCCCGATGACAGAATTAATCTTCCAGGGCGACTTAGTTCAAACGTTGATTGTTTGCAGACTCAAGCACGTGAGATAATAAATAAAAAAAAAACGTATTTACACTCAAGCAATTATTGTATAGGTTCAGGCTGTGTACCGAACTGCCGTTTGTGAACTGCAGACAAATCCATCTACAGATTTGTCTGAAGTTCATAGACTGTTGTTGCGTACACATCCTGAACGCATCAAATAATTGTTTTAATTGTGATAATTATCTGGAGTGATTCTTTAAACCTAATACATAGTACATATATACATTCAATTTATATATATATATATATCTAAGAGATACATTCAGATCACACTTTTTTAAATCTACGTACCAAACATTTAGTTTAATCGGCTTTCTATGCATTTTTCAGCACTTATAATTCACCGAATAGTGATAAAAGAAATACAATACGATATACCTTTTACTAGAATTTTCATATTGTTACGTAGAATATTTTAACATCTTAACCAGCTTCCTCAGTATTTTTAATAGCTGTCGTCCGTTTGGGGGACAAGAGTAAGTGGTAATTACACTCACAATAAGCGCATGGCTACTTGACGAATGGGTGTTCGTGAGCAACGTTTTTTTTTAAGCTGCGAGGCTACGCAGAAATGTGATAAACGCCGCGAAGCAGTTTAGAATTGTCACGCAGCTAAATATTTTCAGGATAATATATTATTTGCTTTTGTGGGGTGTAAATTGTGCAAACAAAATGAGGGCTTTGCAGACGGGATTTTTATTTAACAGGCGGATGAATGAGTTTTGTAGTGAAATTTGTAACCATTAGGGAAAGAAGGAGTACCAGTACCGGATTTACCTAGTTGCAAATCAAGGTATATTTTAGGGCCCCCGCCTTCTTGCGAGCTCTCCAAGAATTTTCTTCATCATTTTTTGTCACTGAAATAAAATATCTGGGCTTCAAAAGGGCTCTCATATCTTAAATACCTTAGGGCCCTTTCAAGTGTAAATTCGACCCTGAAGACTTCATCACGACCCTGCACTACGATTCATCAGAGTGCCCTTTTACATGGTATAGAAAAATGAGTGCGTCTTGTACAACGATAGTCAACAGAATAAAACATTACTATAAAAATACCGAAAGATTCTATAAAGATATTATTTGAGCGTGTTAAATAAATAAACATTTTCTACAACAGATTTGAATCATTAGGCTGCTTAGCGTAAACATTTCGACTTCTGCATCGTCGTTCTTTCTGTAATTACATTTTCTATTCATTAAGAATTTTTAAAGAAAACATTTTAGCGGTTATAGACTGAGACTTGAGAAAAAATGTAAGTCTTAATTGTCATCACTTTCAAAGAAAAATTATCCGCAAGCCTCGTTTAAGGACAGCATTTAAACTAGGGGTGTGCCGAGTAAGATTTTTTGCCGAGTACCGAGTAGTGTCCAACCTCTGGTTACGAGCCCCTCAAACGAGAAATTCGCATAACGAGCAATTTTTGTTTTAAAGTTGCTTCCTTAACGAGCGCAAATTTATCAAAACGAGGGACGCAGAAAGGGAAATTCCTTTTTTCCTGGAAATTCATTTTTGAGCGGAAGACCCCAATGTATTATTCTGTGTTAAGCATTCGGTCTGTTAGCGTATTGTTTTCGTGTTTGATCTACTGTTTTAACAAAGTTTGTATTTAGACAGTATTCTTAATGTTTTTGGATAGTTTTCTAGTTTAAAAGGAATACTTATTCGTCATTAATTCTTTTTTTTTTTTCAAATCTAATTTGTATTGTTGTTGTTTCACTCTTTAACAATTCATGAGTAATTTTATTTGAATAAATGTTAATAATTTTTTTTTTTGAAAAACAGTTTTTATCAGCATGGAACGGATTATCGTATTTACATTGATTTGTATAGGGAAAATTTTTGTTTAGTTTAGCGAGTGTTTCGTTAAAAGAAAAAGACTCTAAAAACTAATTAAACTCGTTGTGAGAGGTTTGAATATATTTAAAGAAATATTAATAAACCTACATTTTGTGGCCGCAATTCCACTGTTTGTGACACAATTTTTCTCTCATCTTATGAATGCTTTTATTTTCAGGATCTATGCAATAGAAATGATATTATTTCCCATTTTTTAAAATATACATTGTTAATAACTCATTTAACTATATATGACTCATGACAAAACACACTGTCCTCTAACAAATGTAAAAATAAAATTAGAAACTCCTGTTGAGCCTTCAACTTTGACTTACAATTCATAATTAATTCTAAACCAATGGTTATGAATGACCTAATAAGTACAATAGTAATAGAGTCAAATCTAGGGTGAAGTATAATGGTTGCCAACGACAACAATTCTGCTCACGGTATATTTTGTTATTCCATACGAAACGAAATGTTTTAGGCATGCAATTCTGCGTGCATCTTTGTTATTGGAGCAATTACGTAATACTCGGCCTCGGCATCACTAACGCGGCAATTGCCGAGTATTGCCGAGTATACGAAAATCGGCCGATGCCGAGTAGCCATACCGAGTTTGGTTCAGCCCTAATCAAACGAGTACCCAAAGACTGCAAGCTCTTTCGAGTTTTCATTCTGTTAGTAATGCCTGGACACTTTGAAACGTAAACCATGAGTGAACAATGTCAACCCGTTTATGCGCTGTTAACGGCAGTGTTCACACGTTTTCCCGACACCTCCCCGAGGGAACCCGGGTACATCCCAGCGTTCAATCTTCCCGTTGCATAGGCACGAGACGGCCAAGCTGTTGGCAACTGATATGAAAAGGTGCTACTTTATTGTCTCCGCCAGGATGGAGTAGCCACGGGGACGACAGCCGGAATTGAAAGCTATAGATTGCGGATTGAGTGAGGGAGGGCGGGAGGGTAATGGCAGGGTGTTCGTTCTTTGTGCCGTGGCTTTAGTTTCGTTTGGAAATACTTGTTTTGATGGAGTTGTAAGTCAGAAGATGGATTAGGAAGTTTCTCTACAATAGGAATCTTTCATTGACGCTTTGATGTTTCAACCTTTGTACTCAGTCTAATGAACAAGAAAAAACAAAAAAAACAACAGAGCATCAAAACGAAATTGAAGGCACAAGCAAGACACAATTATTTTGCAATCTCATCACGAGTCGGGTGTTGTTTCGATATTTTTTCGTAGATGGTAAGAGATCTTCAAAATTAAAATGGTTAATTTTTTTAAATAAGGAAAATCCGCTTTGATGGCATGTTGTTATCCCGAAAACCCCCTTTTATGTCTAACGTATTCCAGGTAAAAACGGTCTTTAGAAATTGTATAAGTTTTATTGTAAATTCTGTATATCGCTAGTTCAAGTAAGTAGGTGGCGCCGAAGTGATAACGAGTCGAAGTAGGGAAAATTCCACCCCTCCTTCGGGAGGTCAACTTAGTGGGAGGCGTTTTCGACCTAGTGTCCTGGACGCCCAGGTGGCCGCTTCTAGAAGCGATAGCTCCGAGGGGGGGGGGGCTTCTCGGCTTTTTCGTCCCCTAGGGGGCCAGAGAGCTGATGGGTTTTTCCGGGAAACCCCATGAAGAGCGAAGGCTGGGGACTGATTATTTTCTTCCACATGTAGTATTATTAGTAAGAAGCTTTTTTTAAATGAAAGACATGTGATTTTATCGTATTTGAAAAGACTAGGAGGATCCCCAAAAGATTTTAAATTAAGACTTTTCACTAGAATGTGGAAACAATAATCACCTTCTCTTCAATTTTAAGAACATGAGATGGATGATGTGGTGTTGTTACGTCCTGTTACAGCTAAAAATGTGTTTTTACCTTTTACATTTTTATTTTGCACACTATTAGTGGGTGGTACCAAATCATTTGGAGAAAAAACAAAAACTAAATAACATTCTGACCGCACTGATATTCTTTTTATTGATATGAGGACATTTCACTGCCATTCCTTCTAGACATAAACACACATTAAGTTGCAGGGCCAAGACATGAACGTTTATGCGCCGAAGACTGGTTGTCAGATAGAGCCAGATCGGCCCACGTCATCGCCTGAAGGAGCCGGCAATTTTTTAAAATACAAGGATTTATTCATGGGTGGATTTGAGCTACAATCCACAAACTGACTTGTTCGTTTGGGAGCTTGAGCTCTGACGAGTAAATTGTCAACTTACACTAACATCTGCAAGGACAGTGACGTACAACATCGACATTGAAACTACATTTCTTATCCTCCCTGCCTACACCGTGATATAAAATTTTAAAAAAAAACCTCATTGATTTTTGCCATCAGTTGCAGACGTATGTCCATTTAATTGAATAATTTCACCTTTCACTTTAACATTTACGTCCGTTTATCAAGTGTTCAAAACAGGTTTTTTTTTAAAATGTCTCCTTATTTTACCCCTTCAGCAAAGGACCCCCCCCCCCTCATACATGGTAATGGTGTTTTGTATGTCTTTAATACTTACGTTTTATGAAGGAAAAAATATATTGGTTTCAGTTCACGTGATTTTATCACGGGTAATTTATAAAGTGGTTGTGTTTTTTTTAACACTGGTTCTAGCGGAGGTGATCGACTAAGTCTTTAGTGAACATTTTCAGAGAGTTGCTTTGACGCAAATTTACAATGATCACATATTCATAATAAAAAAATTAAATTTATTAACTTGAGTCAAAAGGTTAAAAACAATTTAGTCCAGAAATTTGGCTTTAATCGGCAGTTCAATAAGAAAAAAACAAAACATAGTTTATATAACAAGAGATTGAACTATGACTAAAGAAAATGTGTAATTAAGGGGAAACAAAAGCTCTGGCAGCGTAAATATAACTGAGCTGTATAATAAACAGTTGAGAAATACGTTACATATACATGTGTATAGGTAATCTTTTTTGAGATGGCAAAATTTTCTATGTTGTTTTATTAAAATTTAAATGATCATTTTACGCAATGCTACACTTATTCCTGAACAGTGACATTAAGACAAGAAGAAATAACTTTGTGCAACTCTTAAAAACTTAGGCTGTTAGATCCATTATGACCGCTTTACACTAGAAATATACCAAATAATTGAAATTACCTAAAAACATACCACTTATTGTTCTTGTCGCTTCACAAAATTTTAAATCTTAGCTGAGAGCTAAACAATCATCTTTCTTGCAAGGTCAGCTACAGTTATTATTTTTTTTAACTTGACGTTGACTTAAAAACAACAATTTTTTATGGGAAAAAAGCGCTTTTGGAGAAATAATAAAAAATTGAGAACTTATATAGCACGGTACCCCAGCTCGCAGAATAAAATAGCAACGTGAACATATTATTAAAAAAGGCGTTCAATATAAAACATTCAAATTATAATTTAACAACATATATAATGACTTGCGCGGCCAAAATCAGCTATGTTTGATGGTTAATTCAGAAATTATTGTTGGAAAAAAAACTAATTTTGACTTCAGTCTTAAAGACGTTAGTGAAAAGAATATTGTGAATGTGTTATGGCAGTGACCGCATACTAGCAACCGGAACAAACTGTGACGGACCTACAATCTGTATGAACTCCAAGCCCTGTAACCCTGTAACTGGTGTAAAAATCCTTAATTTATCATTGTAACGAATTCATACCCGTAACTAACTCCCTGTGACCAAACTAGCCACTGTAAACACCCTAACCTCTTTAACCACCATAACTACTGTAACCACCTTAACTAGTCTCACCACCCTAACTATTTTAACCACTCTAACTACTGTAACCACCCTAACTACTGTAACAACCCTAACTACTTTAACCACCCTAACTACTGTAACCACCCTAACTACTGTAACCACCCTAACTACTGTAATCACCCTAACTACTGTAACAACCCTAACTACTGTAACCACCCTAACTACTGTAACCACCCTAACTACTGTAACAACCCTAACTACTTTAACCACCCTAACTACTGTAACCACCCTAACTACTGTAACCACCCTAACTACTGTAACCACCCTAACTACTGTAACAACCATAACTACTTTAACCACTGTAACTACTGTAACAACCCTAACTACTTTAACCACTGTAACTACTGTAATCACCCTAACTACTGTAACCACCTTAACTACTTTAACCACCTTAACTACTTTAACCACCTTACCTACTCTCACCACCCTAACTACTCTCACCACCCTAACTACTTTAACCACCCTTACTACTGTAACCACCCTAACTACTTTAACCACCCTAACTACTGTAACCACCCTAACTACTGTAACCACCCTAACTACTGTAACCACCCTAATTACTGTAACCACCTTAACTACTGTAACCACCCTAGCTACTGTTAAGACCTTAAGTACTGTAACGACCCTAACTAATCTAACCACCTTAACTACTGTAACCACCCTAACTACTTTAACCACCCTAACTATTGTAACCACTCTAACTACTGTAACCACCTTAAGTACTGTAACGACCCTAACTACTGTAACCATTATAACCAGTGTACCCAAACTAGCCCTTGAAACCACCATAACCACAGTAACCACCATAACCATTGTAACCACCCTAACCACTTGTAACCACAACAACCACAGTAAACTGTAAACCCTATTGATCTCTGCACGCTCAACAATTTCGCAATGCCCAGGATGGGAAGCACGTGATGGTTATCGGAAAAAAAAGAAATAATTCGTTTGCGGTATTTTAAATCTACAGACATTATACTCACGTGCGTGTATTTATAGTACTGTTTAAACAATAACCTAATAAGGTAAGGTAAAGAAGTAGGGTGGGTGTTAGGTTTGTAAAGATTTATAATCGTCTGGTGACTAGAGTTGTGGCGGAGTTTGAGGGGTGGGGGATATCGCATCCCTCGTGAAATCTACCAATTTACTTGTGATTAGTTTTTTTTTTTTTTTTGGTCTAATTTTTATTTAAAGATAGATTTTGAGAATTAAAAGATGTGATTGTCATATTTAATATTTTAAATATGATGATGTAAGCATTGTTTGTAATTACTAATATTCCATAAATGTAAGAATTGTGAGAGCAATTAGCTTTAACTTCGAATAGTCATTAAAGAGTTTTTTTGTTGTTGTTGTTTTTTTTTTTTTTTTTTTTTTTTTTTTTTATTATTTTTTTTAAAATGTTTTATTTTTTCGTTTTATTACGATTACCGATATGTTGTAGAGAATTTTTTTAAAGTCAAACTTTAGAAATATTAAAATAAATCTGATAAATTTCGTTCTGAACGCTAATATTTTTAAGAATTTTAACTTCATAACTTGAAGCGTGCTATCAACTGTTGAGCCAAGACCAATATAATGGAGCGATGCACTTCAAACGACAAGTTTGATGCAATGAAAATTACGGTTTTTAAATTAATAATTACAATACAGTAAGATAAAAAAAAAATCATTATCATTAAAACTCACGTGGTTCATTCGCTTCCAAGAAACGTTGCCGATACTAAATAGCACTCCTTCACAAAATATTTCGTTTCCAAGAAAATATTAGAGCTCACATTTTTATAGGAGGAAATAATTTTTGGGTGTGAGCGTCGACCGCCCGTCTGTTTTTGTTTTTAAAAGGCGACGCTTTCTCCCCCCTCCGAACACTCGCTACTATTCTCAAAAGCGAGCAGCAGCAACAACAGCAGCAACTCTTTTTGGTGCCTCCGGCTCACGCGGACTGTGCGCTCTTGACTCTCTGAGTCGGTACCGGTCGGCTTATCGGCTCGTTCGCACCGGTGGTCGTGGGGACGGGGGTGGGGGAGGGTGAAGGAGAAGGAAGGGTTGTTGTGTGTGTGGGGGGGTGTTGAGTGAGTGGGGGGATGCATTGTGATCGCTCAGCGGTGCAACAGATCTGGCGGGTTTTAGTGATCATACGGCACGTTCGGCTCTCGTCAATTCGACACTCACCCCCTTGCCAGATAGCGCCATCTCGCGTCATGATTTATTGACATTCAACTCGAGTCGTCTTAACACCGGCTACCGACTTAAACCCTACCACGATCTCAAGAAACAAGCGCCCCCCCCCCCGCACACACACACAACGTCTATGCAATACGGATCACGTCATTTGATTTTTTTCATATTCTCATAACGCGTTAACAGAAAAAAAAGGTGCAGGTTATTGTAAACGCGCATTCAAAATGTTGTGATTTATTTTTTTAGAAACTCGAATATAAAGGAAATAACGACATGTTAGTTAGGAAAATCTATTTCACTGACCTACTGTTAGAATGCAAGGCAGAAACACAGATATAGAGCTGGATAGATGGATGGATGGATGGATGGGTGGATGGATGGATGGATGAGCCGATGGATAGATTGGTGTGTGCATTAAAAAAGAATAATATTATTGTTATTCTGTGTCATAACCCTGCTATGATAGACAATTATAATAGAATTCTCTTACTATGATAATTTGATTTCTTTATCATTTCACTACTAAACCAATACACTGTTTCTAACTCTCAGAAACTGTACCCTGCTGTACATGGCAATTCATGGCATACTTATGTACACACAACTGGCCACTTGTGCCTTTGAGTTAATTGTATTTCTAACTTTTGTAGTCATTGTACAAACAAACATTAGACTTACAAAAATAACTTCATCTTTGTCACAAGATAAAAGCACTACGGTTTTTAATGTAAACGTGCTTTTGATTCTGTAAAAAAATAACATTAAGTGGCTGAAAATACGATTGATTTTCCAATTGATTTCTATTCAATTTTATTGCAACAACGAAAACAGCAAATTGCTTTGTACTATGCATCCGTTCAGTTGAACTTCAATTACATCAAACTGTTTCTTCGACGGCAGGGATGTTATCGGAAGTTATTGAAGCTTGTTTCCCTTCAAATGGGTTTGTGTTTGGAAACGTTCGGAGTTTGAAAGGATTTTTTTTGGGGTGGGGGGGGGGAGGGGTTAGAGAAGACCCGGCGAGCTATTGGCGGGAGTGGGGTAGGGGCGGCTAAATGATTCAATTTTATCTGTCGGTGAAAAAATACAACGTCTACGACTTTCTCATAACTTCTAGCAACGCAAAGGAAGGCCTCAACTTAGGAAAGTCACTTACTTTTTTCGTCGTCTCCATAAAGTGGCAAATACTACAGTTGCAATTTTGAAAATTTTCAATTAATTTAATAATTAGGCGTAGCAACTGTCTAACAGCGTTGGACAGAAAATCGGAGCCGTGCAGCTTGAAGATGCAATCTAGGGCTTTACAGTTTTTCTCATAAAATAGAATCTTAATCAAATACTTTTAAGGTCAACGTAGATAAACTTGCCAAAAATTAGGATATAAATCAATGTATTAAATTTATATTTATAAAAAAAGGTCTTTCAAACCTTGGAATTGAAAATTAATTATTAAAAATATCGTAGAACGACGCGATAAAAATAATTGTAAAAATGAATATAATTGTAAAACAAACTTTAAGGAAAAAATGTGTTTATATAGACAAAAAAGTTGGGAAACAAATTTTTTTGGTCACTAATCCGAGAGATTGAAAATATGTTTGCTTAGGAATTATCCATTACCACTGTATAGATTTACACCTAAAAAAGGGGAATCCACTATTTTTGAGTCTAGTCAGTTTTCTTTTATGCCCTTGGCGCTGTAGACTTACTTTTTGTGCCCATCTAGACTAAAGAGATGGCTGTCACCGATTGTACTAAGCTAACTGCTAATAACTTGTAAATACTAAGATTTTCGTAGGAGTATTTTTTGGCTGAAGGTCATATAAATATTGTTATAATCCCACGCGCACTCATTCCCATTCTCTTAAGAGTGTCACCAAAATCATAACTGCAAACTTTTAATATTTTTTGAATGGAGTAATTCATTTTGTTACGTCCTTCTGTTAGTTTTGTGCTCCACCAGTTCTCCAGCATATTGAGCCACGCGATATTTGCCAAAGCCACTCCTTTGGGTCATGTGGTCATTTGGCTTATATCGATAACTCAATGGCACAAATTTTCTGATTCCATCTCTGAAAAGATGACATTTATTTTCTATCTCATTTTCAAACGATGATCCACTCTCTGTAGAGATGGCACTCATTTCATATCTCTCTATCAACCAATGATTTCACTCTTTGTAGATATTTTCTTTTCATCCCTTCATCAGCATCAGCTTTTTTTGTTGTTGTTAGCAGCTCATTGAAGTGATTCGTGATGTTGTGCGAACGGACAAGTGTCTACAACCTTACAAGAGCCTTCGAATGATATTTTTTTCCTCAATGACGTCATACACTCGATTATTACCCTCCCTTGATATTTTCTTTTATCTTCAATTGCAGTTTTGTACAACGTGAAAAAAAAGAGACAATCTCTGGAACAACAATAAAAAAAAAAACCCGAAAGTTAAAATGTTAGATAATAATTGCTTTTTCCCCCTTAATATCTAGGGCACTTAACTCCAAAGTTTGTTTTTATTCCCTGAAAACTTCCCGTATATCATTTCAAAATTATTTTTTTTAAATTTCAGAAGTTGCGCATATCAAATGACAGAAAATAAATATTTGAAGAAAAAAAACGCAAAGACACACAATATAGAGACACAATTTAAAAAAAAATAATTAAAAAAAAAACACAATTGAATTTAAACACGTCATGACATTACACTAATGGTATTAATTTTTGATTAATCGGTAACTTCCGTTCTTTAATTTACTGAATTACGAATAGTCATCTTAAATTACTAAAGTTAATTTTGTTTCTGTTTTCTTTTTCATTCTTTACTTATGACTAAAACCGAGGAACGGTTGGGTGCTTGATAGTTCATCTCACCTGTTAAATTGTCTTGCTGTTTATTAATAAATCAAATTCTCGGAAACCGCCTGACTATGAAAATTGGTAAAACGCTGATCACTGGTGTGAATTGAATTTCTTGCTTTTCTTGTATGCTATGATAAAACGATTGTTAAATATGTGTGATCGACACGTGATACTTAGTGACAACGCTTTTAATCTTCCTTACATGAAATGAATGAGCACGTCCTTGTACTGGCGACTGGCTTCAGCGACAATTATTGAACCTGCTGTGACGCAAGGACGCTGTGAACATTAAAAAAATAGTTTTAGAACAATAGAGGATACGTGAAGTTATCTCACATTAAAGACTTGGATATTTCTTGGCCAAAAAAGCCAAAGTAGTTTGAAAATGATACTTAGAATGAAATCATAGCACCAACGCCACCCCTACCAATTACATTTTCTTGGTAGATTCTCTAAATTTGGCAACATCCAGCAATAGTAAAATCCTAACAGTGTTTAATATTATCTGGTCAATGGGGAATGGCTTGATGGCTTGAATAGGCTCTTTTTTTACTCAGTTTTTTTTCTCCATAAATGGGCACCTGTTTGTACAAACGGTTGATTGTTCGTTTTCACGGGAGGCTTCAATAAGTCTGAAACCACTAGCGGGTGGCACCGCCTTTAGTTTCTACGTGTATGCATCAGGCTAGCGAAAAGACGGAAGGATGTCATTAATCAACCGCTTATCAGATTCTGTCATCATAGCTCTGAGATGAAGCTTCGGCTCGGAGAATCATCTTATCAGCAAACATCGTAACATTTTTCCCTCAAGGTATTGCAACCCAATAACATGTTTTTTATTATTTTATTTTACAACACAAAAATTTCTAATTTCTTGTTAAGGCCACATCATTATGCATAAAGTACTGTCTTTTTATAGGTTACATTGAGTATGTATTGTACCAAGACATTTAGTTGTCTGTATACTTCTTCTACATATTCTTTTTGCCAGACACATAGTCTCTTAAGGCCCTGGCTAAAATGGGGGCAACCTGCTTCATCTGCTGAGCAGTGCCATACAACACTGTCTTCAAGTGGGACTCTTTAGCCTCCATAACTTCCCCGGCTATGTCTAGCACGGGACACGAAGTTAACAGGTGTAGTACTCTTCAAGGCGAGGCTGCAATGACGGCAGTATGAGTCTCTGTTATGGTCCAGGCTGTTGAAATATGAGTTAGTTGGGCAGTGCTCTGTTAGAATTTGAGTCCATAAACTCTGGTGTTTGCGACTCAAACTCCACCACTGGTCTGATCGGCATGGCATGGGAATGTTAGCGAATAAACCCCCTTCTTGGCAGTTTCGTGTCAGCCGACTCCTGGTACCACTTGTTGCTAAGTGGCCCCTTTAGCCAGGTCATTGCCCCAAAATAGTGACCAGGACATCTGGTCCTGTTTTTGCCAGGGTGTCTGCTTCCTCAGTGCCGTCAACATTCACGGGCTCGAGATCCACTGCACTGTAACCTTAACCCCGAGTCTTTCGAGTTTTCCCACGTCATCAAAGATGGAAGTTGCATTGCGCATGTCTCATGAAAAAAACTGCGTCATCGATCACCCAAATGTTAACCCGCGTTGTTCCCATTTGTTAGTCCCGTTGTTTTTGTTTCCCCTTTCTTTGAACTATATATGAGCAAATCTGCGGCATCTGCAATGCCGTGGGTCGTATCTAGTATCATTATAAATAATTATCTTAAACGGACATGTGTAAACGAGCATGACGAAAAAATTTCGTGGGCTTTGACCACCGACCAATCAGTTCATGATTGGCAAGCAAAGGTGTCGCTGGAAGTGGCGGGTCGTCGAGACCAACAATGCGTATTGAGTTCACTATCGTTATCCCTTCACATTTCGTAGAGTAATAGTTATTACATCCGCCAAAAAATGCGGAAGGTCGTGGGTTCTGGCCCAAGCTAAGTAATTATTTTTTATTTTAAAAAAAATGTTTTATGTTTTTGTCCGTTCGTTTCCCTTTTCGTTTTGATCATTACTTCTCAACATTGGGATAACTTCGGCGACCGAGGTTAATTCGCGTTGTTCTGATTTCTTCGTCATGTAGTTTGTGCCTCTTCTCCCCGCTCCGTCTTTTCTTTGCACTATCTATGAGCAAGTCTGTGGCGTATGCTACGACGCGGGTCGCATCTAGCCTATCTATAAATATAATTCTCGTCATGGTTCAACAATGCCGGACACCATGCTGTCTAGCCCCACCGACCAACCAGGTGGCAAGAATAGGTAGTAAAGAGGGCGTGGGGGGATCGAGACCAACAATGCGTTCAAATGAGGTCAATTACTTTTTTCTTTCAGAAAAACAGAATAGCATGTATTACATAGTGTAGTGGTTATTACATTAGCCTAACACGTGAAAGGTCGTATATTCAAGCCCCAGCTAAGACATTACTTTTTAAAATTTTTAAAATGTTTGTGTTTGTTCCCGATCATTTCCCACTTTCTTCGCAACACGGCTGCAAGCTTTGTTTCTCGACATTAGCATAATAACTTCGTGCTCTCTGTTGAGCTCAGTGACAGAAAAGTAGTCACACACTCTCCTCAAAAATTACCTTCATAAAAGTTCACCATTCACTAAATCATTGATGGCGCGGGACGGCTATTAGTTTATGTTTGGCAAATTAGGGTGTTGCAGGGTGGGGGTGACAAGTAGCTAACTGCGGAGCACATGTTTGCAGAACAACAATGCGTCGGCACTTATACCCACCCCCAATGTTCATTCGCCTTGTTCTGATTTCTTCGTTATGTAGTTAGTGCCTGTTCACCCCACCTTTCTTTGCAATATTTATGAGCAACTCTGCGGCGTATGCTACGCCGCATCTAGTATGTGTTTAAAGAAAGGGATGGACAAAGAAAGCGGCGACTGATAGCAAGCATTTGCTTTTCTCGTTTGCTACTTTTATGTCTTTATCTGCATACACCATGTTAAGCGTAAATCTCTCGTTTATATAGTTTTCTGAAACTTCTATCATTTTATTTATTTCAATTGGAAGTGGGAAAAAACGAAAAAAACAACAACAACAACAGACAGACAAGAAAATAATAAACAAAACGTTTTTTTTTCACATTACAAAAACTCATCATCTGTCACTCACAGTGTCTGCGAACATTGACCCCATTCCGTATTTCAAAGACTCGCCCCATTTCATTAAAAGGAAGCGCAATGCTATTTGACGTCAGGCTTTAAGAAACTGAGTTAATCTTTTGTTAGCCATACACGATGTTATCGGAAATATCCTCAAAAGCAACTGATGAAAAATGATTTCTTTTGTTGTTGCTGTTGCTGTCTGTTTATTAGGGTATACAATATTGTGAAGGTCAATATACCAATAGTGACACCGTGTCACGGCGTCCAGGGCGGATGAGACAGGTGACGGTAAATAGAAAAGAAATCCTTCAACGTTCCCTATTTGAAATATTTATTAGAGTCTTATCTCTCCCTGTTATTTTCACACAATACACACATACATATATATTAAGGCTGTTATCGATTAATTAAAATTTAATCGTTAACCTTTGAAAAATTACCGAATAATTAATCGATAATTTTTATTTCAGCTTAAAATAAATTGTAATACGTCATTAAACTGAAAATTTCAAGGGAAGTAACAAAAACATCCAATCCTTATTATTTTTCTGAAATATAAGTAGTTCAATATAATGTCAATGAATTAAAATTTTGTTAATTAAGTAAAAGCTTTGTTTAATTTTTACATCATTTTCCTTATGAAAAAAGCTAATTTAAAGTTTACATTTTAAAAATCTTTTTTTTCAATGGAGAATTTTTGTACGTAAAAAAAGCAAACTAATATTATTTATTAATTGTTACTTTTTTTTTTTTGACGATGTATGTATCATACCAGGGCCATACTCTTCCATTGTAATCGCTATTTTACAGATTAAAATATTTGTAATCGATAAAAAATTGTACCGTTTAATTGAGAAATTAATCGTTAATTTCTGCAGCCCTAATATATATATATATATGTATGTATGTATGTATATATTGCAAGTTGAAAAAGTTAAGATATTTGAGATGACGTCAAATTCAGCCATTATCTATATTTTCACCTAAATTCCTCGTACAAATTTGAGCAATCTTTAGCCAAGTCAAAGATCAGAAGGCATTTGACAAAACATTTTACGCTTCCTTTTGACTGACTCTGAAACGATTAAAAAATCTGTATCAAAGAATGCCTCTAAAATTGATCATAAAGTCAGCAGATGGGGAAAAAATCAGCGAAGGGGGGATGGGTTAAGATAGTAATTGGCCATATTTTCACGGCTTAACTGGACTCGCCATTACGGCCCTTAGGAGATTGGCTGGTGGTGAAATATTTTCAGACAACAGGGGCCATTAGCTGGGAAGCTGGAGGGAGTTTTCATCAGGCTAGTTGCCCCAGCAGGGTTTAGATGGCGACTCATTGAGAGTCTTGCGACTTAGTACGGTAAAGTCAACATTCTGATGGTAAACTCAAATTTCTGATGGTAAAGTCAAAATTCCTAGTGCTCTTGTCAACTTTTGAATGATGAAAACGCTTTTCTAAAGGAAAATTTAACTTTCTGACGGTATAGTCAACTTTCTGAAGCTAAAGTTAACTTTCTAACTATAAAGTGACTTTCTAAAATGAAGTCAATTTTCTAAAGATCAAGTAAAGTTGTGTTGCTGGTACTTAAGAAGAACAATAAGAGCTGATAAAACGGTTTTGACTCGGTACTAAAAAAAATATTTAATTATCTTAATTTGCTTTTCGACAAACGAATGCAAATTTTGAAAACATATTTTAATTATTTTATTTTTAGAAGTGCATTAAACAAATATATTGTTTGCCCTTGGATATATTTTAGTATCATTAAATTTCGATTTTAAAAAAAACAATACTGAGCATTAAATTAATAAATAAAAACTACACAAATTTCAATCTATTATACTTTTTTTTTTGTATTAGATAAAGTATCTTTACTATATGTCCTCACATTAATTTGTACATAAATACAACCATCCATTTTGTAGAAAAATAGTTTCCCTTTTTAGAACCCAGCAATGTGATGGGAAAAAAACGATTGGATTTCCATAAAATGAATTTAAAAATATTTACATGTTGAGATCTGCAGGTTAATCAAACTTAAGAATTTCAATTGAGCTAATGCAAAAATTAGGCTTTTTAAAGGTTTCTCTTACCAATTTAAAAAGTAATATTTTAATAATTAATATTATTACCGCTTTAGAAAGAAAATAGCAATTAAAGAAACAGATTTTTTTTTTTTTAAATTGAGATTCTGAAAATCTTTGCCAAGACTTCATTTTTTTTGGTTAAAATATATTTTTTTAAAAAATCAAAATTATCAACTTAAATCTTTTTTAAAGTAATTATAATTTTTAAAAATACCTTTAAAGCTTTCCGTTAAAGCATACTTAAATATAAATTTTTGATCACTCTTACCTTAAATAAGTAAAAAAGACTTTTGTCTATTTCCACCAAATTTAGCCTAGCGAACAGAGCTCGTTGAAAGCTGATTTTACACAAAAGGCTAATTAATACCTTATGCTATTGCTGACTTTGTAAACTTACAAAAAGTTGTTTTTCTCACACAAGCAATCCGTTTAAAAAATCACGATTGTTATACGTCAAAGGACACGACGACAGGCTAAAATTGATATTTCAATAGTTCCAAGAAAGCATTATCCGTATCTCAACTATAAATAGACCACAGCCTCAGTCCGAGGTCCCATGAATAGACTTCATTTTTTCACGAGCCAACAGACGTTTAGAGCACTGAAGGAAAACAGTTATCAATAAGAAACCATTTAGTTCCAACAATTTTGTTCACAGTCGAGGAAACGAATTTAAGAAATTAGTTTACCGTTGGAAAACAGAAATCGTATAAGGAATATTAGTTTGATGATTCTGTATTGTAACCGCAGCAGATTGTGTGTACAATGGTTATAATTAAAGGTTGTTGATCAAGCCTTGAAGAGTTCCCAATTTTTCAAAACAGTATGTCTGGATAATGTGAATAAAACTGAAATGACAAATAATTACTTTCTTATTGCTTTACGGAACTCATCGTTTGGGAAACTATAGACGAGTATAGATACAACTTGTCACTTTTTATCCAATCCCGCTTGTTCATTGGATTAAATCTCGCCAGGAGTCTAGTAAAGGCCAACATGATGGGACACAATCGGGCTTTTTAAGTTTAGGATTTTTATTTGTTTTAAATTCCAAATAGGCTTGTAAAATTTCACAAAGAATAACAAACATAAATTTACATTTTGTGGCGAAAGACGAGAGTTGAATACATTACACAAAGATAATTCTAAGTGATTGTACACGGTGACTTTTAATCATTATTTTTAAAAAAATAAAATAAAAATATGTAGCTTGAGTTTTCATCTGATAAACATCAAAAATTATATGCCAAAAATGTTAGCTTCATCTCATCATTGCGTAATATTATACGGAAATACGATATGTTCCCATAGTTTATTTGCCTTTGGCTTAACGAAATTTTATGGCCGGCCTGATTTAAAGCCTCAATGTCAATATCATGGTTTGCTATCGCTTCCAACCAACCATCTCCACAATCAATCAAAAGTATAATTCAAAATGATGATTTTCGAAACAAATAATCCTACCTGGGTATATTTTCAAAATACACATTCTCAAAATTCTGTTCAGTGGCTTGAAGATCGTTCCTTTTGAATTAGCTGCTTCATAACAATGCAGCGATATTATTATTATTATATAGACGTGTGAAATTTTTAAAAATATGAAACTTCAATTTCTTTGTTCTTATTTTGTTCCAATTTCTCTTATTAGACGTTTTTCTCAATCCCCTAAAAGGTCGCGGTTTATCTTAGTACCCTTCAAGATCCTTTAAAATGCTTTTGCAGCAGATAAGTGATGCATATGGTTATATCAATCGTAGTTCAAGCAAATGCCATCTGTGCTACTTTTACTGACAGAAATACACCATACATTTTTCACATGAAATTATTTATTTGGAAATCACATTGTCTGCAGAGGTTGTTAAATATATTGAATATATCAAAATGTATTTTAAAAACTAGCCAAATACCAATAATGGAAAACCCAAAGACAAAATTTCTATTTGAAAAAAAATTTAAAAGAAGTTGTTTAGCCTTCAAATTAACAAAATTGGTTCCCAGTGGCAATAGTTCATTATATAATACTGGTGATTCATGTTTAAATGTTACTAGGTCAAATTTTAGTGATATCTTAGCTAGGTTAAAAACATATATACATTTTATTTAAAAAACAATTAGACTACACATTTTTTTTCATTCGATTTATTAATTATTAAACATGAAATCTAAATAAGTGTTTTGTTACAGAATATTTTATTTAAAATATATAATTAAAACATTCACTTTTCATTTGTGAACACTTTTCTCATTTGTTTCATCCTAATCTGAAATCTTCATTTATTAAATATCGGATTTTAGCAACAGAAAATACATTGAGTGGAAATAGGAAATTAGAAAGAAACTTTTATTTATATATTAAAACATTAGCTTAAAGCTGTATGTATGAAGTTCGATTAACAACCTTAAAACTGTCTTAAAAACTCACCTGTCCTCCACATGTTATTTGGTCGTGTAAGCGGACGAACAACACCGGCCTTATTCTATAATTCTCAATCAGTTTCCACATTATTTAAGATATTTCAGCAATCTATGCATCAGCTGTCAAGCGATTAACTTGTTCTGCAATCATTTTTATAAACCACAAGGTAAAAAGAATTTTAAAAAAAAGATTCATATTCATTTCGAATTCTAAGAGATCGAACAAAAATAATTTTTTAAAAGACACAAAGTAACAACCACACAAAATATAGCAAAAAAAAAAAATAAATCCTTTCGATTTCTACGAGACGGAACATAAACCAAAACAATGTATTAATTACCACGCTGGCATTTCGGACTTTTGATTTAATTCCGTAATTGTTTTTCAAGTCATGTTCTGAATAAGACATCAGCGATCCGATGTAAATGAAGCAGTGATTCAATGCAACAATACGCATCCATCCCATTACCATAGAGCTGGGCTAAACAATAATAGACGAACCGCGTGACGGCTCGATTTCAGAATAGAACACGAAACTGGCATCTAAAACAAAAGTTGCTTGCCATTTGATAACAAAAGTCCGAGAACAATCGGCAATTTAAAAAAAAAAAGAAAGATTGTTTTATTATATGTGTCGTCTTGGTGGGAATTTTATGATCTTGGCATTAAAAGAAGCCAGGATTTAGATAAGCGGGACATCGAGAGGGTATGCAATGTTTGAATTGAATGTGAGGATTGTGAGTTTTTTAAGGCGCACAATCTATGAGGCTTTGGAATGGTTAGTTAGAAATTCTATGGGTATTGACATTGCAGGATGTTACCATCCGCTTGTCAATTCCTTCAAGTTCTTAATTCTAAATTACGAACAAATTTATAAACGCTGAAAATTCAAGTTCCTTACAATTTATTGGAAGAAAAATGTCTATGACTCGGTTTCTCAGGGAGTCAGTGAATGGTGGCATCGATTCTATTTGATCGAGATTCGATATCCCATTTCAAAAGTCTCTAAACCCATTCGGAAAGTTGAGAAATTTTAATCTAATTTCAACCTTTCGTCGCTGTCAGTGAAATGTTTATTTCCTTTGCTTCGCACCGTGTCATATCAAAATAAAAAGCTATTACATCTTTTGGAACATTTTGTATCCACGCATTCCTTTAACAAGATAGATGGAAATGCGACCAGGCTCTTTTTATTGTTCTTGTATTGTTTTTTGTTTTTTTTACTATCGAAAAATGATGATAAAAAATTTAATTAAGCTGCAAGTCTCATGAAAGTAGATCCTTCTATTTTTCGCCACATGATATTTTGCATTTTATCTTCATCTTAGATAAACCGTTTCTGTTACTGTCTACACGCCAGTCTTTTTTTTATACCCCCCCCCCCCACACACACACTCTTCCTCAGGTTTTGTTCAAGATGAGACGCACTGTATTTATCAAGGTCGTCGTCCTTTGGGGGCCGTAAGAATGTACACCTTTGTGGGTAATTATTTATTGTTATAAAATAATATAATTATTTATGGGTAAAAACTAAAAAAACATGTCAATAAGCCAATTATTTGAAAACGTACCGCAAAAGCCTGTATATTTGTAAAAAGTTGCGCTCCGTAATTACGTAATTTACATTTTTTTAGAGAGGACGTGAAAATATGTCATTGAATGATGAGCAAGAGTATAAGAGTCAAAGCAAAAACAGATCAATAGTGACGTCACGGCGAAAGGACAGCTTCATCATCTGTAAATCACCTGGATGATGCGTTATTGAACTGGGTATAAAATGATATGGTTAATTATCTATTAGACTTGAAATAAACGGCAACCCTATGGGGAATTGATGATAAATAATTGCAAAAACAATTTTCCTTCTTTTCAGTGAGCACGTAGCTTACTGGCTGACTGCTGTGAGTAGATACTCACCAACATCAATTCTACTCTCTCTCTCTCTCTCTTTCTCTCTCTCTCTCTCTCTCTCTCTCTCTCTCTCTCTCCATCCATCCATCCGTCCGTCCGTCCGTCCGTCCGTCCGTCCGTCCGTCCGTCCATCCGTCCATCCGTCCATCCGTCCATCCGTCCATCCGTCCATCCGTCCATCCATCCATCCATCCATCCATCCATCCATCTATCTATCTATCTAGCATCTGTCCTTTTTCTTATTTCCATTCTTTCTCTCTTTATTTTAAGTCTCATTCTATAGATGTTTTCCTCACTAATGCACTCTTGTTCTCACTGGTACTTTTCTTGAAATGTATTCCCTTTTTTTTCGCTACCTCCCCTCCCTTCGTCCCTTGTATTTGTTATTTATTCTTAAACAACTCACTTTCTGACTAAAAGTAACCCCAACCCCTCTTTTTGTTTGTTTGCATTTTCTTTTTATCAACACACACACTCTATCTTTCTCTCTGAGCAATCGTTTCTTTCTTGTTCTTCCTCTAGCTTCAGGTATGAGCCATATCTCTATTAGGCACACTCTTTCCATGACTTCCCCCCACCACCCCACCCCTCATTCCTGTTTTTGTCCCTGCCACCCACGTAACATATTTTTTTTTTATTTCTTAATTTTTATTTTCTTTCTGGTTTCTATGTTTTGAGTTTCAAATGGGCTAATTTTAATTTTTTCTTCTCCTTTTTTTTCAGGCTGCATTGATTTTATTTAAAGTAGATTTTTTATGTAACCTCGACACAGTCAAGTGACGCATTGGTTCGAGAGTAGAGTTTAAAAATGTCTGCGTTGGTGATTGTGGTGGTGTGGGGTTACATGTGTTTATTTGTGTGTTGGGGGATAAAAGGGTTTAGGTGCAGTGGACTGGACATTTTAATTACAAAACATTTGTTGACGTTAACGTTAGGATTCTAGAACAAAAGTTGTTAAAAATTTTCTTTAAATTGTCATTTGAGAGCTGATGTATTTTATAAGTTGAACAGCATTCATGGGTTGTCAAAATTAATAGGCTGGCAGAATTGATTGGTTGGCGAAATTGATGGGTTAGCGGAATTGATGGGTTGGCAAAATTAATGGGTTGCAAAAATGATAGGTTGGCAGAATTGATAGGTTGGCAGAATTGATGGGTTGGAAGAATTGATGGGTTGGCAGAATTGATGGGTTGGACGAATTGATGGGTTGGATGAATTGATGGGTTGTACGAATTGATTGGTTGGCAAAATTGATGGGTTGGCAGAATGGATGGGTTGGCGAAATTGATGGGTTGGACGAATTGATGGGTTGGACGAATTGATGAATTGTCAGAATTGATGAGTTGTCAGAATTGATGGGTTGGCAGCAGGAGCGGCGTTTGGGGGTGGCAACCGCGGTGACTGCCCCAGGCCCCGCGCTTAGGTTGGCCCCGCGTTTCGGTCCTGAACATGTCTCGTCCTGGTTAATAGCCTATACATGTAGAACCAAAGAGTGGATGGTAGAACGTATGCTGGAAACGATTGTAAAGAAACGAAAGAGGCACTCTTGTAATCCTTTTTGAAGGTCAAATTCCGTAGCTTAGCTCTAGATGTCTTTGAAAGCATTACACCGTTACAACTTTTAATAAAAAAGGTGACACGCGGTATTAAAATTACACAATAATCAAGATAGTTCATATTTTTAAATACCATAACATACTGGTGCTTAGCGATCTTTACTAGTACTCTGGCCCCGTGGGGTCATTGCTGGCCCCGCGCTTACCAACGCCACCACTGGTTGGTAGAATTGATGGGTTGGACGAATTGATGGGCTGGATGAATGGATGGGTTGGACGAATTGATGGGCTGGCAGAATGGATGGGTTGGACGAATGGATGGGTTGGACGAATTGATGAGTTGGACGAATTGATGGGTTGGCGAAATTAACTGGTTGGCAAAATATGGGTGGGATAATTGATGGGTTGGCAGAATTGATGGGTTGGACGAATTCAATAGGCTGGAAACCGTTGATGGTTATGATGGTTTAGACAAATTTGATTAGTTGTATAAATTGGATTAACATATTTTAAATGCTGGATGCATTTGTTTGGTGTAACATATAAGGTCGGTTGAGCCTTCTCGTCCATGAGGGACATCTACCGATCATCGCCGGCGTCTGCACTTCCTCCTAGGACATAGGCCACCTACAAGAGCTCTCCAGGCATCTCTATCCTGGGTCATTTTCTCCAGGATCTTCCATTCATGGCCAATCCTCTTGATGTCTGCCTCCAATTCTCGGCGCCAGGTGTTTCTTTGGCGGCCTCTTTTCCGTTTACCCTGTGGGTTCCATTTCAGGGCTTGCCTTGTTGTATTAGAAGCAGGTTTCCTTAGTGTATGACCGATCCACCTCCACCGCTTTTGAAGGTCGGTAGGACAGATTTAATTGATGAGGTGGCCAGAATCGTAAGGCATGGAACATAAATAAAGGAACACGTTTTTTCTTTTATAACAACTGATCACTGTTCGGTTTAAGTAAGGAATGTACTTAACATGCATACGTGTCGGTGTATCTTAACGTTACACGTAAGAATGATCGCCGGTGGATAGGCGTGGAATTTGTAGGTTGGGTAGAGTTAGTCGAAACGTCGGCTAATACCACCTTTACGGTGTGTTCGATAGACCCAGGAAATCCTTTTTAGGCTATATACAGTCTCTACAATAATTATTATGTCGTGACCCAGTCGCTTGTAACAATTGTATTTTATGAAAAATTTGATTGTAGCTTCTGCTGAAGGAGCGTGTGTGTGGGTTTGTGTGTGTTTGATGATGATGTGTGTGTGTGTGTGCGTTGGTGTGTGAGTAAGTGCGGCCACTTCTCTTCCAGTGCACAAATGATCTTATATTACTTAGATTTGTCTACATTGATTGAAGCATCGGTTACAGAAATGAAGATGATAATAAAAAACAACCGGCGCGTATGTAGCTTGTTTGCTATTGTCCTGAATCTTAAACACATCTGTTCTTCGATTATTATTCCCGAGATTGCCACAGTCCCCGCCGAATAACAGCGGTGTTTCGTTTCGAGGAGTTTTTGAAGCATCATCAATGATGCATCTCTAACATAATCGCATGGAACGAATCGTTGTCACATAGTCACGAAACGCTTATCAAGAAAGCTTTGTGTAATTAAATATATCTCCCGTACCCTGTTTAACAAAAGCAACGGAGAAATAACAAACAATAATAACTAAGAACACTGAAAGTAAGAGAAAAGTAGTTGAAAAAGTGCAATGAAAGAATAGAAAATTAAAAGTATTTGTTCAAAAATATTTGATTCAATTGAACAATATTGAACATCTATTTTAGGTCATTCGATTATTTTGCAACGACATCAAATTCACCAGCAACACCCACATTTTACCCCACCCTAAACCAAAATAAAAAAAAAAAACTATTTAAAAAATAAAAAAATATAAAAAATCCGCAACCAGATTGTCGTAACAAGCTGCTCTTTTCTAAAATTAACATACCTCCACACAGACTGGCCAATGGGATGACGGTGTTTCTAGCTTTACTTCTTTTTCTTTTTATTTTCTGTCCGGCGACCCGGTGATTTTCCGCCCTAAATCTAATTATCAATGTCCCCTGTGACTCGACAACAATGCGCCGGGTTTGTGTTGGTTAGCGTGGAGGCCGACGCGAGCGCAATATGTGGCGGTAATTAGATTGGCTCACAGCTTTTAAAAGCTTCATTGTGCTGCCGTCATCAGGAGAAGATGCAAAAAGAATTCTTTTGAGGCCCCCTTCCCATCCCACCCGCTCAACCCTCCAGAGCTTTTTTAACTACCCCCCACCCACCTTTTGTTATGCGGCGAATATCTTTGAATACATTGATGGAGTGTCGAGATCCCGTGGCTTACTTAAATCAGAAGAGAAAACGATATGAGGGATGCCTGTTAATGAGAGCGACAGCGGTGATATTTCATAACTTAATTTATTGTTATTAATATTTTTCTGAACAATCAACTACGCGTACATTGACAACCCGGGTTAATTACGTATTTTCGATAGCACCGCCGTCCTGGTCTTTCGATATAATTCCCGAGATGATTATAGGCAGTCATTCTCAGATTGCAGTACACAACTACGTTATGGAACATTTTTTTAGAAAGGTAATGAGGCTGATGAAATTCCCATCAACTCAAAATCAAATCCATCTTCAACTCTACATCAAACTCCCCATAACCCCTTTTGGTCATACACTAATAAAACCTGCTTCCACTAAAACAAGGCAAGCCTTGAAATGGAAACCCCCATGGAAAGCGAAACAAAGCCGTCAAAGAAACGCTTGACGCTAATAATTCGAAGCAGACATCAAGAGAATCGGCCAAGACTTTAAGATCCTGGAGAAGCTGGCCCAGGATAGGGATGCATGGAGGTCTCTCGTAGCTTGGAGGAATCACACGCCGACGATGATCGGTGGGTGCCGCTCTTGGGCGAGACGGCTCAACAACAACTCCACAATAAAACCTTTCAGTAAAAACTAGATACAACTGACATGAAACACACACAAGCTGTGTTTCCGTCTGTACATTCGAAGCTGCCAAATTTAAATACACGGTTTCCCCATCGACTCCTTTAAATCCATCAAAGCTTTGTTAAGATCTATAATAATATTTAGGTGGAAACAAATAAAATTAAAAAGAAAAAACAAAAAACCAGCAGATCCTTCTAATAAGGGTATTATAAGCCAATTGATCTGATACCTATCCACCACTGACCTTAGCATGATGGCCGAGAACAATCGACGAATTTCCCCTAGGGTACCGTCCCTGGCTCACGGTCCCATTAGTGGGTATGCGGATCTCTGCTCTGTCATCGTTACTAAACACCATACATCTTGCAGTTCTTAAGTCTGCCAGCCCATACGTCATCGATAGATTACTTCCGGCGTTTTCATGTAGTAGCGTGCAAGAGGTTTCTTTTTTTTTTTTAAATTTTAAAAATATTTTTTTGTAAAGTGCTTTCTCAAACCCATGGTTAAGTAGAAGGGCAAAAAGAAAAGAGAAAAAGTTCATAGTCATCGCATTAGCCTAAACATATATCAACGACAATAAGGTAGCGATGAGAAGGTTTGGTAAAACAGTGCCTCTCAAAGTGTGGGATACGTGGGACGGTGACAGTCTGCGTGCCATCCACTGTCTTTCATCAGAAGTTATCCAAAAAATATATATATATATATATATATAATGCATTTATTAAAATCCTGCATTTGCATCCATATAGAATGTGTCTATGTTTCGTGAATAGGCACATTCAATGAAACAAATAAAATAACATAAATTACTTTTCGCCACTGCGACATCACATGAATAATAGTATATCGGTCCTTGGTGAAATGGGACGATTCCTGCCGGTCCACCGTAATAAAAATTATAAGAAGTAGCAAGTAGATTATAAGGAAAGTGTGGTAGTTTTAAAAAAATCCTTTATATTATTTTATGGTTTCTGACCGTGCGTGCTTGCCGAAAAAAAAATTGGATCAATTTTTAACCCATTTTGCAGGCTGACTCATGTTGATGATAAAAATGATATATCCAAATTTCAGATCAATCGAATGGACAGTAAGTGAATAATTGAATTTTTTAATGATTTTATTTATCTCTATGTATCATTTTAATTTTTTAGATAAAGTGTTGTTGTGCGTATTAAGTTCAACAACCGTTCATGTCGCGCAATAAGGTGAGCAATACATTGACATTACTTTAAAAAAATATATTCACGATCGGTGCGCACTATATTAAACACGTTTTACGAGACAAAACTAGAATTTTGTATTTTCGGATTGTTTTACCCTGCGTATTATAATGAATATCCTTAGAGTTATGTCTCCTATATAAAGGATTTATAATGAAAAACTTGTTTTTTTTACAGGTTTAAAAAAAAAATTCTTTTCCAATTGTCGTTTGAGTTAGTAGTAATTGTGGTTCAGGTAAAAGGAAGATGACCACGAAACGAGCGTCGTCGTTCATTTTGACAGGATAAAATAAAATCCATGATTTGGCAGCTAAACTGAATTAGGAGATAAGGCATTTATATATATGGAGACAAAAATAGAGTGCGCGACAAAATAACATGAAATCTATTGTTTTCTGAAAACGCTTATAATTTTAATGAGCGGGGGTCACCCAAGGGGACCTCCCCCCCCCAACACACACCTATCCCCACGCTCAACTTACCCTATTAAACTGTGACACCGTTTGCCCAAAGTGATTCACTTGCGATACTCATTTCAGTTATTATTGAATCGTTAACGTGACAATTGTACGGGTCTAGAGCTACTGAAGTCTTACCTTGTCCCAACAGAGGACTTTTTGTCTTGTAGATCTGCTACTTATTTGTTTCTGATAACTACCACCAGTCATGCCCACTTATCCTTTACCCACCCGCCCCACCCAGCCCTACAAAGAATACGACGCAGTTAAAAGCCAAGGCTACCATCAACCGACCCTGTGCTAGATCCTCCATAGGAGAAGGTTTGAATTCATCTTGTGATTACCGTAAAGACCACCGCATGAACTGCTGTCATTATCCACCCCGAGATTGCCCTTACTTGGATCTACACATAACGACCCGGAGGCAAGGGGGAAATGAATAATAAATAATTTTTTTTAACTCACAAAAAACAAAACGTGCATGAAATTTTAAAAATATTAGCTGAAGAATTTAACACTGTAGATTTTCGCGGATCACGATTTCAACATTATCCAGCGCGATGGAGTTTGATAGATTTATATAACTAGGTCTGTCATACGGTCGAGTGTGCGTTTGTATGCATCGAGAACATAGCGCGTGTCTAAAGACGTGCCGGGCGGGGAGCTCTGAAGAGTAGGGGGGAGCCTAGGATAGCACACACGCATTTATTGTTTTGGATATGAATCATCGGAGTAGTTATGGCGCCTTGAGACCTACGAGGGCAGCACAGGACTTTAAAATTCCAAGAGTGCTACAGATACTTTTTTTTTAAAGCCCATAACATCTTTTTTCGAGGTCGTAGGGTTTTTTTTATGTTTCCATTAGAACATGTTGAGGCTTTGTAGACACTGGCAGCGCCCATCCCTCTCCAGGTCAGTGGAGGACTTTCTTAGCGGTAGTAATTTCTCAACATTCTTAGAGTTGCTTTTACGTGGGCTCGTTGGCACGCCCCTCAGTCCTATTGACTTCGCTACCCAGCTACAGAAACTACAAACAACAATTTCATTAATTATTTTTTTAATCGAAAATTATAAAACATAAAAATGTTACATAGCTAAGGTAAACTCTTTTAAGAATTAGACCAAGCGATGACGACTTAATCTGATAATTTAATAAGGGTCTATTTGATGAAGTATCATTTTATCAACATTGTTGAGAAATGTTTAACACTCTTAGGTTAGACATGGTTAGACCTAACTGCTCCAACAAAGAGGCTAACTATTTTTTTTACCAGAAAATAAACGTTTAACTTGACGAGAGGGGCAAAGGATTCTTTATAGGGCTGCGGAAATTAAAGATTAATTAATCGATAAATTAATTTAATCGATAACAGTTCTATTATAATTTAAGCAAATTGTTATAATAGTTTTTTTTCAATTTTGGAAATAGTATAAATGTATATATTTTACTTACACACTATTACATCGAATTATTATTATTATATTATTATTTAGACGTGCAAGCGTAAACAAAAAGGTTTTCATTCCTTATTTCTTGCATAGCTAAGCGAATTTGCTGTTTGAAGTCACAAAAATTTGTGAGCCATGGAATCACCGCGAATAAACCAATTTCGCGAAATGATGAATCTCGACTTAATGGGATCTATAAATGAGTTATATAAACTGTAATAAATCAAATTTTAATCGATTAATCCATTAAATTTTCAAGATTAATTTAAACCCTTTCAAAAATTTAATTAGTACGAGTCCTATTTCTCTCCAATTTCAAAATGATACACGTCTGCAAGAATTCAATTTATCTCTGGTAGACTGCTTTCCTGCTCAAATCGACACCAATGACCATACTTATTTTTTTCTATGATACTAATATCAGTCACCGTAATGAAATTTCAAACGGTCTTTATTTACTTATTGTCAGATCTTGAAGAAATTTGGTACGGGGGTTTCCCAACGCTACCTGAACATTACTTCCCCGGGTATTTTTTCTAGTTAGCAATAATCTCAGAAAAACTAACTTCACTGATCCGTGTAATTACGCAGTAGGAATGACTAAGAATAACATCACCGTCATGACGAGAAAGTCCAGTGGATTCATACTTTGTAGCGAATTAATGGCTTTTTTTCTCCGTTTTAATGAAGACCTTTCCGTGGCTTTCATTAATTCAGTGTGTTTTGATGTTTCCTAACGTAATCAACAAATGACACAATCTCGTGGGAGAGTGGCTGACCGCATTCGACGGACGTCGTCCGTGTGGGAAAAGTCATATACAATTAAAAAAATAATTTTTTGTTGGGGTTGGGAATGGGTGATGGTTAAAGATAGAGTTGTAATGGGCTGTGAATATTTTTTTCCGAATAGAAAGGGTCGCAAATTGCAATGGACCTCGATGTCTTGTCAGGTGCAATTGAAAAATAAACACGTACAAGATATTTAATTGATTATTTGGCACAATATATGACAAAATACTACTGATCGTGGTTTTGTATTAACAAGGTGTCCCAGGTTATGCTTCATATTATGTTAAAAAAAATAAGCTGCTGAAATCAATTTAGAGACTTGAATGATTTTTAAATGTCAGGTTTAAAAACTGTATTAAAATTATTCCTTACACTACTGCAGTAATTGAATTAGGGACAAGATTTAAGCAGATTTAAAACGTACATTATTTAATACATTGTTTGTTTTTAAGAGCTTTCAAAGTGCTGTGAGCTGGCTCCAACAATGAAAATATCAAAATAATGTTGAAAATACAATTAAATTTAACTTTATCAGAAATTATCTTTGAAAGATAAATAGGCAAGTGTAACCTTGAACTTGATAATACATTTACTCTATCTCAAACATGAAGCATGTAAGCACGTAGAGATGAAATAACAAACAATGGCATGCCGTTCAAATTATATACAAGACCCAACCACCTGACGACACAGCTCTGTCATAGAATTCCGCTCATGTTTGAGTGGCAGTCTCTTTTGCATGTCACACACTGAATGGAGTGGGTCTGCAGGCGTGTTAATGCAACTCGGGCGAAGGCCTTTCCAACTATACTTAGAAGAGAGATTCCACAATAGTTATTGCAGTCGCTCTCTTTTATCCTTTATTCTTATACAGTGTAACGATGTTGGCATCTTTTAACTCCTGTGGTATCTGTAACTGTTCCCAGCACAGAGTGAGGAGGTCTGCAAAAGCTGTAAAAGTACTTACTTTCCCCATTTGAGAGCTTCTGGTGGAATTCCATCATTGTCAGGTGCTTTCCCACAGGCTAAACAATTGATAGCTCTACTTAGCTCATCTATGGTGGGTAGGGCATCAAGCTCTTCGATGACCAGCAGGTCCGGGATATCGTCCAGGGCAGCAGTTGAGACATGTTTTATTGTTGCGTACAATTCCAAGTAGTGCTCAATCCACCGTTTGAGCTGTTGGTCTCGATCAGTGATAAATTCCCCTGATTTTGACAATAGGGGCACCGTCTTGGAGTTCATAGGGCCAGTTGCTTCTATTATATTCTCCTACATAGCCTTTGTATCGCCCCTATCAGCAGCTGACTGTATGCTTGAGCTTAGATTAAGCCAATTGTAGTTGTGAGCTGCCTGCTGGGCATTTTTCTTGGCACTCTTGAGGTTACGTTGAGGTTCTGGGCAAGGCCAGTCTTTATAGGCTAACAGAGCATTTCTTTTTTCAGCAGTGGCATGCTTCATTTCATCCCAACTAGCCTTAATCCAATCCGTCCATGTTCACGTTTGTATAAAGACCCTCTGGGCTTTGTTCCACGAGTCATGTGTGGATGTCGGGTGCATAGGAAAAAAAAGTTCTATAGGTCTTTAAAGTATTCTGAGCTAAAGCAAAGAAAAAAAATACATATATTCAAAGAGAAAATGTATGTATATATGTTTATATATATATATANAAGTGGTCCATGAGAGAGGGGGGGGGAGAGAGATAAATGTATATTTGTAAATTGCCTACTCCACTCAAACTCAAAGGCACACAAAAATATATATTTATAAAATAAAATAATAAAATAAAAATTGGAAATTACACGAAATCCTGAAAAATCATATTAGAATTTTAAAATCCTTTATAATACACATTACAAATCTAATAAATAATATTGAAACTATGAAAAAGGAATAACATAATTGAAAAATAAGAGCTACATTTTAATGTGAATCCTTAACTTTAGAGTTAGGTGATGTGGTAGCGTCTCGGAGGAGGTGGTAATGGAGAACGGATGGCAGAAAATATTACAGCACCACGTAGGATTCCTACGAAACAGTAAGCTTTTTGATCTTCTGTATAGAAGGAACGTCTGTAACAGATAAGATAAAATACGTTATGTACAAACTAAACATAAATTCATGGTAAATTAACGCTTACATTTATTTAGTAAAGCTCTACCCTGAACATACGCAACAAAACACCTAAACTAATGTAATGGTATCGGAGCAAAATATTGATCCCAGGAAGCAGTTTGTGACAACTTTTTTTGTTTATAAAATAAATCAGACCAATGTCATAGAGCTGCACAACATTACAACCTGTTTGAACTTTTTTCGGGGTGTTTTTTTTTTTCAAAAAAATCAGTCAATTATTGATACGCGTTTTTCGTATCTTGGAATTAATTTTTTTCGTATCTGAAACAAAATATTTTTACTTACAGGGGCTCTCGAGCATTGAATTTTTCGTAATTTGATGCATTCGTACATTTTACGGCTGGTACTGATTATTTTTTGTTCCATTACTCATCAAAATTTAATCAATTAATGGATGAATCATGTACGTTAGATAAGGCATATATAGATCCCTTAAAGTCATGATTCCTTAATTCGCGAAATCGTTTACGTCGTGCTAATTTCATGGCTCCCGATTTTCGTGACGTTAAAGCAAATTCGGTCTCCTAAGAAAGAAATAAGGAAAAAAACTTATTATTTACGTATGCCCCTCTAAATAAATAATAATAAATCAAAGAAAAAGTGTGTAAGTAACAAAAAAGATAAAATAATTAATATATTTGATAAATTTTCTTTAATTTTAATACAATTTTAAACGATTAAATTAATTATAATCGATTACAAATATAACGATTAATCGATTAATTGATCGTTAATTTCTCAGCCCTAAGTAAATTTATATATAAATTATGAAATAAAATGCAGCAGAACTCAGACAAGGGAAAAGAAAAGGTGCGTTGTTTTCTGGTATTTAAGAAAAATATCTCCCGATGTCACGGTTTACATTAACCTCTCCATCCACAAAGAAAGCAGGGATGAATAAATGATTAGTTGATATTATTGGCGCGTGTTGCACGAAGCTTAAGGGTAAAGCCAAAGTTAATTCCATTGTATAAGATGACAGAAAATTAGTTACAGGATAAACACGGTGGTTAATAACAACATTATTGGAATAATAATTTGAGTATTAGAAAGAAGAATGCCAAAGGTTGAAACTGTAGAAATGCATCTCTAGGGCTGATGGTCGTGGTTGGCAAATGTTTATGGATTCTATTTTGTGTATGCAATACTTATCAGGACTAGAAACATATAATTAACTGAAGTTTTGTGTAGCTTAACTTTGGCTCGGTTATTTGGTATGGCATCCATCCGTCTACGAAAGACGATATATTTATCTTTATTATTTGCTGCTGATGAGACCAATCCTTGAGTGGCAGTCTCTTCTGCATGTTACACACACGCATGTAGTAGGGCAGTGTTGCCTGGTTTTTCTCCTCGCTCTTTTTCCAACTGCTTCTTTCATAGTTTGCTCCTCTGCTCTTAGTAATCTTCTTTTACTATAGTCCGCCACGTGGCCCTATCCTCGGCCAGGTTTTCTTAATTTTGTGTGTCAATGTTGGCTACTTTCATGTCTCTCCTACATATGTCAGTGTAACTGAGGCATGGCCGACCAACCGACCTTTTCCAGGGCGCCAGCTCACTGTATAGCACATCTTTGGGTATGCGACCAGTTTGCATTCTCTTGACGTATCCAAGGCAACGGAGGCGTCTTTGCCTTAGTATGGCTGGAATGCTGCTCCTGCTTGCTTGAGCCCGGAATCCTGTGTTTGGGGGCTTTCTCTTGCCTCTTGTTGTCAAGGATTCGGCAAAGGCATCTGAAGTTGAAGCTATTAAGCCTTCTTTCATGCCTAGTATAAGTGGTCCATGACTCGCATCCATAGAGGAGCGTGTTTAGTACGCAAGACTGGTACACCTGCAGCTTAGTCCTTTCTGTGAGTTTGACATTGGACCAGACTCTATTGTACAGTCTAGCCTTAACAGTTACTGCCTTCCCTATCCTATCACTTATCTCATCTTCCACTGAGAGGGTGCTCGAGATGTTTGATTCCAGATATATAAGACTGTCAACAACATCCAGGCTGAAGTCGTCTATATTGATTGGAGGGAGGCAGCATACTGTGCCATTGTGTTGGTATTTTAATGCTAATCGTCAGGCCAAACTGTTTGCAGGCAGTGGAGAAGCTGGATACAAGGTTCTGCAGTCCGTCTGCTGTGTGAGATATTAAGACAGCCTAATATGCAAATAAGATTTTGCGCAGCAAAAGCATCCTTATTTTTTACTTTGCTCTAAGTCGGGCAATATTGAATAATGTCCCATCATCTCTCGCGTGTATGTATATTCCCTCGCGATTGTTCTTAAAGGCATACTGGTGTAAGGTAGAAACAATATTGCAAACAGAGTAGGTGCCAACACGCAGCCTTGCTTTACTCCACTAATTACTGGGAAAGCTTTAGATGTGGTACCGTTATAACACACTGTGCCCTACATGTTATCGTGGAATTGCTTGATAATGTTAAGCAGATATTTAAAGAAGCCTATTTTTGCTACGATCTTGAAAAGGCCACTTTTGCTGACGCTGGCAAAATAAAAAGCTTGCTCAGAGAGAAGATCATGTCTATAGTTGATATTCCGGCTTGAAAGCCACACTGCGATTCTGGGAGTACACGCGATGCTAGGGTCTGCAGGCGTGTTAATGCAACTCGTGCGAAGGCTTTCCAACTATACTTAGAAGAGAGATTCCACGACAGTTATTGCAGTCACTCTTGTCTTCTTTACTCTTATACATTGGCATCTTTTAACTCCTGTGGTATCTATCCCTGTTCCCAGCACCGAGTGAGGAGGTCGTGCAAAGGCTGTAAAAGTACTTCATTTCCACATTTGAGAGCTTCTGATGGAATTCCATCATTGCCAGACGCTTTCCCACAGGCTAGACAATCGATGGCTCTACTTAACTCATCTATGGTGGGTAGGGCATCAAGCTCTTCCATGACCAGCAGGTCCGGGACATCGTCCAGGACAGCAGTTGAGACATGATTTATGTTGCGTATAATTCCAAGTAGTGCTCAATCCACCGTTTGAGTTGTTGGTCTCGATAAGTAATAAGTTCCCCTGTTTTTGAGAATAAGGGTGCTGTCTTGGAGGTCAAAGGGCCTGTTGCTTGTCTTGTATTCTCGTACTTAGCCTTTGTATCACCGCTATCTGCAGCTGACTGTATGTTTGAGATTAGATTGAGCCAATATGCGTTAGCGTAGTGCCAGGCTGCCTGCTGGGCATTTTTCTTGGCACTCTTGAGGTTACGTAGAGTTTCTGGGCAAGGCCTGTCTTTATTGGCTAACAGAGCATTTCTTTTTTTCAGCAGAGACATGCTTCATTTTCTCCCAGTAACCCTCAAACCAATCTGCACATTTGAGCTCTCTTTTGCAGAATGCTGCAATAGCTGAGCTATATATGGTGTCCCGCAGATTTGGATTCTGTAGTGTTAACTGGAGGCATTTGTGCTAGAGCTTCTTGTAATCTTCGTGGTGTATTCAGTTGTTCTCTCTGGATTCTTGGTGGAACAGATGCCTATGCGTGATTTGCCTTTGTTTTTATTGCGGTTAATTATATTTGAAGTAAACAGAAAATATTAAAGAATGTCTTTTAAAACCTCTCTTTAAATCATATTTCTTTATATTAACACTGGTGCTCATACAAAGTAAAAACGTAAAGAAGACATCTAAACTGGATAGTGAAATACCCCGAATAAATACAGGAATATTCCTGAATAATGGAAGCGAAAAAAAACTGTGTATGAGACTGCAGTCAATAAGTCGATGGGTAACATGCAAACAGGATATGTGTGAGCCTGACGTCACAAAACAGCCAACGTTTCGGCAAAGAGCCTTCTTTAACAAACAAATAGTATACACAGACAAATAAAGCGAATATAAATGAATTAAAACATAGCTGCGGTGAAATCCAGTACAAAATATAGCAAATATTGATATAATAATTGCAATATAATTCAATTAATATTTGTGGATTAGTGCAATCTATATTCGTAATAAAATATTGAAATTTTAATAAAAACTAAATTAAAATTTTCAATACGTTGCACCTTACTTTATGTCAAGACTTTCTTGTTAAGTGAGTGGTAATTTTGTAACTAATCATTAGGCCAAATCAAAACGGCCATTTTTATACCACACCATAAATGTCAAGGAGTTAGGGTCCAAAGACAATGTCACTAATATTTTTTAAAGATACATGTTTTACCATCTTCAAAGATATATTTTAGAATTTCTTGCTAATCTTGACATTAGTAAAGAAATAACAGAGAAACTTACAATTTTTTTTAAATAAATACAATATAGAATTCTACATGACGTATTTATAGTTAATCTTTATGATTTTTTTTATATTCTACAGATTTTCACATTGACCCTCATAATTTTATATGTGACATATTTTAGTTTCAAAAACAGAAGTTTAGGTCTTTGAAATAAATTGGTTGTATAATCCTTTTACATGAGGATACCTTATTTGCGTGAATGTTGAGAATTCAGTAGCAATGATACATAAAGATATGTTTTTTCCCTTAAACTTGAATTCGTAAATTAGTAGACCATCTATTTCGTAAATAATACGTTTCTTTTCTTTTAACATTGTTAAGGAATTTGTAAAAGACTTTAAAGAAACAAAATTCTCCGTTCTCTTTGCTCCGATTTTTTAAAAAAATGTTTCTGTCTCAAGAGGTTTAAACACTTAGCATCCAGTATATCTCGTCTTAAAGTATTTATCATAGAAGTAAGTATTGTAAGTTCACATCTGTCTATTGCTGTTTGATTTAAAGGATTCCTTTAAAATTCTATGAGGTTTTTTGTGTAATTATTATTTGTTTATTTTTTGAAATTTTTTTATTCAAAACGAATTGATAATCAGGACGTAAAAAATTATTTAAAAGTTTTGTAGGTGGTGAGTTAACCGAATATAAGAATTTTTTTTTACATCTCTGATAATATCGATTTATTAATTCAAGCATGGTATTCTTTAAACGTCCATTCTCGTTTTCCCCCCTACAAAGAAGACTAGAATTATAAGAAAAATGTAAAGTTCTCTTATGAAAAATTCTAAAGATGCCATTATTTTTTCAAAACGTCATTGATTTTCTTCAAGCTTTGATTTAGGAGAAAATGAGAAAATGATGGATTGAAATATGAAACGTCTATGGAAAGATCGATAAATGGATACAGAGTTCTCAATGAACCGATGGATAGACGACTTGATGGGTAGATGATTCCATGGATAATTTAGGGGGGAATTGATTCCATGAACCTCCGGCGTGAAATGGATGACGATGGATAAACTTTTACTTCCGGGTCAAATGGCCCTCCTGTTATTATTTATTAATGAACAGCCCTCGGTTGGAAAAAGTACATCATTTAGATCTAAGTATAGATATCCACTTAAGTTTCCCTCCAATGTTCAGGAAATTCCGTCTTTTTACAAAAAATATTTAAAAATGAATGATTAATATCCATAAAGCAATAACTAAACTGTAATTATGTTCAGGGCAAAGAAAAAACACGACGTTAATTATCAATTAAATGTCATTATAGCGCTCTAGGTGCAGCGTCATATGCAGTAGAGATAACCTTGAAAAGGGATTTATAAAAAGGAAAATTAAATTTAAAGACAATAAGGGGAAAAAGAAGAACTATTTTGTAAAATTGGTTCTTTATAATCATCTGATTGAGTCACCGTGACCTGTTGAGGAAATAAATAATAGCAAAAAATGTACGATTAGAATAAGAATCCGTTTTCTTTATAATTTTTTTTAACCAATGTTTTTAATAACGAATAGAGCGAAATAGCATGGTTAAGTTGTTTAGGGTCGACATCTTAAATTAAAGAAATGACAAATTAAGTGTTATATTGCAAAGAAAATAATTTAATCTAGTTTTTTTTATTTTTTACATTTATTTGTATGTGTTTGTGTGTGTGTGTGTGTGTGTGTGTGTGTGTGTGCGCGTGTGTGGTGAATAACATGCTCTGTTGTTAAAACTAAAAAACATAATAATAAATTGTCTTAAGGTGGTCAAGATTTTAAATCAAAATTTTATACTCCTTTAACAATTACACTAGAGTTTTTTTTTTGTTTGTTTTTTTGACGCATTTACAGGAGAAAAACGGCTTATTATAAGAGTTTATATTTCGGTTCTATACATAACAACGTTTAAGAGCCTAAAAATCATTTCAAGCAAACTTAACCTGCTTTGAAATACAAACGCCTGTTTTGAAATGAAGTCCGTAGAAAATAATAAATATTCTTATAAGTAAATCGGTCACAGAGTCTCATGAAGCAAAGGATAAAGATCAAACCCTCATTTCATATATTGTTTGTTTGTTGTTATTTTTTGTGTATTTGTTATCGCTTTTTCAAAATTAACAAAAAGTGCATAGAAATTGATGCAATTTTAGCCCCACTTGGTAAAGCCAATAGTGTTTTATAATGTATTTATCTTTAAACTTAGAATACGGAATGAATGAACCTTTTCCATTGTTGTACTTCCAAATGATGGCCGTTCTGCTTGTTGAATAAAAATTTAATTGTATTTACCAGTGGCAATCTGACAAAAGGGCTTGATAAGAGAATGGCTTTGGAAAATATGTCTTCCTCAGCCCTAAAAAACTCACTCTTTTCAAAAAACTAAAAAAATAGAAATAAAAAAATAAAAATTCTTCGCTCGATCAAAACTAGTCCAGCTAACGCACGTGTTTACAAGGACAAACAAGGGTGGATAATTCAGACTCAAGCCTTGTCTGCCGGGCTTATCCTCCCCTTGGACGTGCTAAAACGGCTGGCGTGGGTTAACATCTCCAAACGATACAACCTCTTCTTCTCCTTATCTGTCAGACTGTTGTTTTTTTTTAATATTTGTTTTTGTGTCCGGTTTACGCCTTGTATTCTTGCGAGACTGGTCGATCAAACTAAATCTGGTACTGATGGACGAAGACAAATGATAGCAGCAGGTTTTTTAAAAATATTTTCCCGTCTAACCGCTGTCTGACGGCGCCTTTGTTACAATAGGAGTGGGCGACGATGAATATATAAATATATATATTAATTATAAATTATATATATATATATATGTGTGTGTGTGTGTGTGTGTGTGTGTGTGTGTGTGTGTGTGTGTGTAATCGTTAACTTTTGAAACATTAACGAATAATTAATCAATAATTTTACTAAAGCTAAAAATAACATGTATGAAGTCATTAAAATGAAAATTTGTAGGAAAGTAACAAAAACAGGCTATTGACATTTTTTGTTTAATTGAGTTATTTTCCCTGTCTTAAAAGGCACTTAAAAAATAGCAATAATCTGAATTTAAATTTTTTTTTAGAAGCAATACAAAAAGTTGAAATCAAAGTTATGCATACAATGGAAAAAAAAACTGCATATTAACAATGGAAAATATTGCTTAGTCTCATTTCTCAAGTGTTATTTTAAGGCATGTTACATAAATGTCCTATGAGTTGTAAAAATATTTTAATTGAAAATTTATTACATGTACAATTACAATTTTTTTAATTAAAAAAGAATCGGAATTTGTAATTAACATATTACAAGTTTTAGTTGAACTTAAATATTATACTATTTACTATAGTAAAAAAAAGACGTAAAAACCCAAAGTTTTTTACTCTTAATCCTTTCTATACGAGACATAGCTATAGATTCTAAAGATGTTCATTATAATACGCAGGACAAAACAATCCGAAAATACAAAATTCTAGTTATGTTTCGTCAAACGTGTTTAAGATAATGCCAACCGAACATGAATATATTTTTCAAAAGTATCGTCAATATAATGCGCACCTCATTGCGTGACATGAAAGGTTGTTGAACATAACACGCACCACCACGCACCACAACACTCTATCTAAAAATATTAACCTGATACATAGAGATAAATAAAATAATTTCAAAATTCAATAATACAATTACTGTCCATTCGATTGATCTGAAATTTTGATACATCGGCACGAGACGCCTGCAAAATTTCAGCTGGCTAGCTTACGAGGTGATGGGTTAAAATCGATCCAAAGTTTATTCGGCACGCACCGCTCAAACACCACAAGTTAATATTAAGGATTTTAAAATATTAAAAAAACCAGTATACATTTTTGAAACGTACTTCGACTTTGGCATCCTCCCATCTTGCGAGACGATGGTGCATCTCCGTTAGGCTGGGTTGCATTTTCTCGAGTGGCTGTGCAGTCCTATCCCTGAGTGACAGTCATTACCACAGTTTTTACACACGAGTTATGTACATCCAAATGTCTTTGCCTTTCTCCTAGCTCTTCTGTCTGCAGCCTCCTCCATTCTTCGCTCCTCGGCTACTATGACGCCCTCTTTGACAACCGTGAGCCACGTATATCGGTCACCTGCCTTACACTCCCAGTCGCTTGTATGTATTTTGGCTGCTTTCATGTCCAAACGTACTTACCTGTAGAAAATACGTACAATAACGCATTAAAGTTTAGGCACTTTGATGGAAATTTTTAATTAATTTTCAAAATGTAAAAGTAATACTCTACAGCTGTAGAATTTGTTAGATGATTTAAAAAATTTCGCATCTATCCTAAAACCTAGTTTTTTTTAAAAACGAAAATCTGGTCCTATAATAAAAAAAAATGACGAACTCACACGTTTGATGACGTATATACTTGAAAAAAACAACTTATCCCAAAAATAACGAATAAAAAAATCAAAATGGATTATGCCCATCTGTTAACCGATTCCGTGGCCCAATCTGCCCCGTGCCAGTAAAGCTTATCCTTCAACATTCCTTATCTGTTTCCGGAGCTGCGGGGCCTCCGCGGTCTCGCGTTTAATAGCTGTAATCTCGTTACCGATCTCTGGGTACGGCGGGTAAGGGGCCCGACCCTTTGGGGGGGGGGGGGTAAATCCCGGTGTCCGATGGGTTGGGGAGGGGTTGGGGGTCGACTGATCGAGTCCCATCCCTCCACCCCACCCCGCGCCGCTGGTGTCCGATCGCTCCGTCGATGGCAAGCTCGATATCGTCAGCAGAAGTGCAGAAGATTATACTGCGCCTAATCCGAGATGGGTAGGGGAGGGCCTGCTTTAAATGAATTATTGCGGTCGCTTGTGTGACCGTATGTACGAATAAAGAATTGACGACCAACGGGATAGTAAGCGGAGCCCAACGTTTCAAAATCACGGTCAATTATGACAGATGATTCGACTGAATGTGATCACAGGACGGTAGCCAGAAACACAATATTGACCAGTTTCCTGTATTTAGGGCGAAAAGGTTAGAATAAAAAAAAATAAGTTCCTTTTTGTTACATGTTAATAAAATGCATAATGGAGATTTTTTAAAAAGGTGGTCCATAAAGATATTTTAAAAGTCATAAAATGATGCTCAGCTATATAAGCAGAGAATACTTCTGGGAGCATGTATTCTTATATCCTTGCCTCTTATAAAATGTAACAAATACATCGACATTTTCAAATAAAGAGCTTTTTAAAGATGACTTTTTATGTAAAGAATTCAAGACTGCACATAAAACGTACCCTTTCAAACTTAAATTTCAAAATTAATTAAAAATTCCTTAAAACGATAAACGTATCCTTCATGTATCGGAATGTCCTTACTCTCGTATTTATGTTTTTCATTGAATTAATTGATATTTTTTTTTGTAAAGTGATGTGAGCCTAGGTGCTTGCCGGAGTACTGCGCTATATGAACTTCAAATAAATAACAATAATTATTATTATTACAACATGACAAATTGGGATTCATAAAAACACAACACTAAATATGCGTGTTAAGTACACTACCCGAGATAACAGAATAACACAATGCACCGGTCAGTGTATGTTGACACATAAATTTGCTATTGTCAAGTTGCCTTAAACGTAGAAAGAGTCATTCAAAAGTCATCGAAATATTTGTAACACGATCTCATCTGTTGTGAAGAAATTTCATTAAAGCTTTGCTCCATACAACTAGTAAAGACTGGTCATAAACCAGGGATAAGCGTAAGATGAGATAATCTTCTGTCGAGAAGAACCGTATGTAACGGATAAAATATACATTAATTAGCCACAAGACATCTGTGCGGATAAAAACAAAACACTTTATAAAAGTTTGACAATGTTTAGAACGTTATAAGAAAAATAATTTATAACACGTAAAACCTAAATTGAATCGGCAAATTTCTTGTAAGAAAATTTCGCGTATTAAATCAGGATTATCAACACTGAAAAATAAAATCCAATAGAGCCTTGGTTTAGAATTAAATTGAATAAATTTTATCTTTTATCGGAAGGGAAATATATTCTGCAAACATGGGGGCAGAAAGAAAGAAGAAATTTTTACTCCAAATCAATTTTATCAGTCCGCATTTTTATACATATATATATATTACTATTTTATGTTAAGATATTGTTGGGCCTCGAACATTTTGGACTTAAAGTGACAACTATGATTATATGAATTATTGTGAAAAGATTTATGAATGTAAATAGTATTAATTGTTAACCTTAATTTTTTTACAACCTAAACAGTACGGTACAGTACAGTGGTATTTGCCCTTCAAATTTAAAACATCAATACCGTTATAAACAAATACTTCTTGATTATTGTATTCAATGACAGAAATATCCAAAAAATAAAATATAATTTTTTTAGACAAAATTTAAACATAACGTCTTTTACTATTAAATAAATCTGATACTCTCGTAGAGATATGTTATACTAGTCAGCACTTGAAAACTGGTTGTTCCTACTCTATACGCAGTTAAATTCAATCTTGGCAGTAATTAGCTGGTATAATTATTAAAGACACAAATAAAATATATTGTGACCAAACTAAGTTCATCCTTTTACTCAAGAGATTTCCGTTAAGTTCTAAGGATACCATTACATAAAGATAATTGATTTTAATATTGAACTTTTAAAAATAATATTTTCGTAAATTAACGAAAAATAAAAGGTTATGTCTGGCATGGCGTGTTATGTAGACGCTTTCCGGTATCATTTAAGCTAGTAATGGACCGGCTTTGAAGGTAACGTAGTTTCCAAAACTGTTTAAAAAAAAGAATTGGACTATTAGAAAGCTTTAATCAGTATCACATTGTTAACTAATACACTGGCTTCAAATCAATAATGTTCCGATCACAATAGACCGGGGTAGTGCAGAGTTCAGTTTCATTTAATTGGTGACCTTGTAAAATGCACTTCAAGAATAAATCTCTGACTGTACTGCACTCCATCTCTAGAACACCTTCACACTCCCTGAGTCATTCTCAAAGGTAAAGGACGTCAGTGGCGTCGATATATGTTAAGTATTGAAAGCACTTCTGAGGGTACAAGGGCGCTGCACTCCCTCATTTGTTTTTGTGTTTAAGCAGAGCTAGTGTAACTAAAATAGGACAGATAAGAAGTGTATTATGTACCCTTTTACATCCTATTAAACTTACAGGGAGGGGGTTGGGGCATTTTCGTCCCGCTGTAGATTTTTTGGGACGAATGGGTCGACACAAATCTTAACCAACTCGGGTGGCTCTAAACCTAGCTACGCGACTGATATGGTGTATGGCTTAAAATGATATTTACATTTTTTGTCAAAGATCAGAGAGGGACGGATGAGTGGTTGGCCGGCCTAAATCTAGGTTTACATTTAATTTAAGATATTTCTAATACTCGAACGTATTCATGGTTAATTTCACTATTATTGTCATTATTGTGCTCCGTCTAGGAGTTGACCCAGAATGACTTATTATTTATTATTTTTTTTTCCTTATTGGCATTTGCGTAGCATTAAATAAAAGCATTGAGAGTACGCAACATTAGCTTAATTAATATTCAAGAAATATTTATCTACAGAGACAATTAGATTTACTCATTTTCTTTATTTGATTTTTAGCACAGTGTCGTTCTATTGTCTGTATTTATTTTTTTAAACGCTTGATGATGTTACTCCTTTTATAAAACTATTTTGTAATTAAGGTCCATAAAATCGACAAGAATTCCATAGAAAATAAACATTTTAAAAGAAGTTAATGAATGCGAGATTTTAAAAAATCTAAAACGCTATAGGATCATTCCTCTATTTTTATTAAAATTTCTATGATATTGTGCAAATATAAGAGAAAAAATCCATTTCTTAAAGCAAAAGTAGTTAACTGCTTATATTTATTGCTAGGTCACTGTATCAATGTCTTAGTTTCTAGTATTTTCATTAGTATTCCCCACATAGTTTTCATTTTTGCTACTGTCATGTGGTTTCGATTGTTAACAAAGCGTAATTTTTATTCTGAGTTTCTAAAATATGCTCGTTGACAAAGAATTTGAAACACATTTGAAAGGAATGAAGACAATAGCTATTTCTTTTTGTTAGCAAATTATTTTAACTTCACAACTGATATCAAAGCACTAAGACAATTAATTTTAATAAAAATCGATTAACTTTCAACACGTGAATATAGTATTACAGTGGAAAATATGAATCCGTATATTGATCAGCATCAATAGTCCTTTGTTGGTGGGTTTTAGAGTACAGTTGGGAATGGAATGATGTTCCCATGACAACCTGTGTAAGAGGAATGAAATTTAGGAATCACTTGGAGAAAAAACATTGGAAGATGAAATAACACGTGGTTAACTTTAAAAAAAATATTTGTAACTTTTTAGTATACTACATTGTGAATTGTTTGTTATATATTCATTTTTTTTCGGAAGAATGAACTAAGACTTATAAGTCCCGAACGTGAGGTCTGCAGAGCGCTTCTGTCTCATAGACCCCTGGTCGATATCACGGCAGCAAATGTCTGCATGTCATGGCATCTTTGCATCTCTGAGGAATGGCTGTCAAAACTAGCGTCAGTTTACCACAGTACATTAACGCTGCCCGGATGTCGAGGTTTTTTATGATCACCGCCCGCCATCTATTTCTTTCTTGCCCCCTTTTTATGGAACATATTTTTTTTAATGAGCAGAGGGGGGAGAGGGAGGGAATTCGGTAGTGATCCCGGGATAAAATGGGCTGATAGGGTTTTATGTGGAAAATTGATTGAGCAGCTAAGAGGTCAGGGTTGGAGGCCGCTAGGCTGTAACAGACTAGCTAGCGTCACGCCTCTCTGCGCATGTCTCTCTATTCCGGAAGCGTGGGCCTTCCGCTGCCACGATTTAAAGCCGTTATTAAGCACTCTTTTCAAGTCTGGCTTAAATGATTTCTTGTTTTGGAACAGCGTAAATCGGATGGATTGGGCCTAAGATTAGTTTCGTGTTAAGAAAATTTTTAATTAAAAAAAAAACACTAAGACTGCCAATGTTCATATATGCTATTCTTTATGGTGTTTGGGAAACGCATTTATTCCAGGACTGTTAACAAGGCTTTTGTATATCTCTTTGTGTTTTAAGTACTATAATGTTTTTTGAAGTATGTATCTTTTTTAAAAAGTTTTTTTTTTCTTTTTAGTTTTCTTTAAAAATTTGTATGACACAAGAGTCTTTTCTGTTATTTAATTCTGGTCTATCCTCTAAAACCCTAAACAGGACTACCACGCTGGGCTGGTCTTGGAGATTGCGGGGCCCTATGCTGTTTAATATGCGAAACGGATTGCCTGGGGCTTAGTTTGGGTAGGGATAAGAAATTAATAAGGATAATAAGTAAGGGGCCCAATGTGGCCACATAGGTTGCTGTGGCCTAAGACCGGTCCTGCTCCCACGCATGCTACTGTCACAGAACTCCTTGACAGACTAGATTTAAGTGACTTTGAGGGACAAATTTACTGCGGCTCATTGATTGTCATATTGACTTTCAATGACAATATTTGCATTGCCCTGTTACGTGTTATTTCTAATGAATTGCATATGAATAAACTCAAATCAAAACACAAGCCAATTATGTTTTAAAGTTTAGGGTCATATCATTAGTTTCACGTGGTTATTTTGACTGGCTCGAATATTTAATTCTCACCATTGAGGGTGTTGTTCTTAATCAGTCTTGTCAATATACTATAGATCTTTTTTTATCTTAAAATCAATCTAAGCTTCATTGTAATGGGACATGATATTTTATAAAAATAAATTTCATAACATATTTTTCATTTCATCCTTTAAAATCTTATTTATATGTGTTTGAACTGTCTTCAAGAAACCCCCTCCCCGCCCCCCCCCCCTAAAATTAAAAAAAAATAAAAAAATAAATATTTTGATTGGTGAAGGTTTTGAGGCTTCACTGCTTAATTTTTTAAAACATCTTCATAAATTGAATAGCCAATGGAAAATATGTAAACAGTGTAAGGGTTGGCCTGAAAAGGACGTAACGAAACGTAGCAAAGAGCCGAAACTTTCGCTGTTTTGTTGCTTCCTGTCAGGCTAACCTTTACCCTGATTACGTCTTTTCCATTTACTAATTTATAGGCCTGATTGCAGTCTCACCGCCATTTTGTTCATTACATTATATTAGCGTTGAGACGAAACTACAAGTAAAAATACGGGCTTTATTCTCAGAATTACAGTATTTGTGTTTGTTCGGTGTTTTTTTTTTTATTTAACTAGGCGTCCCTGGACGATATCATGTTATCATATACAAAATATATCATCTTTTGCAGCAATTTTTTTTATAAAACCTCCTTTCCAATTTTATTAGCGAGGCTAATTACAATCTAATGATAAATTGTTTATTTGCAAAAGCTAAATTCTATACAAATTAAGAATCAAAATCTAAACAAGAAACCTCCCGCATAATTTATGCCCTTTTGATCTTAAAACTAAAAGAACTTCATCTTGCGATCTTAAAACTGAAAGAACTCGATCTTGAAAAGAATAATTATCTCGTCCCAAAGACCATCGTGCGTCTTCAGCAAAGAAAGAGAAAGAACAAAGGATGTCGTGAGATAAACTCATATGTTCTTGAAACGTTCATAAAAAAAAAAGTCATTTCGAGCACGGATTCTCGAGACGGCGACTTCAACGCTGACGATGGATGAGGAGATCGTGACAGGACCGTATACCGGCCACCCACTTCAGCCTCTTCTGTTTATAGATGTATCCGCGTCTTAGTTGAAAAGTGAAATCCTAATGGATGCGGGTGAGAAGAAGCACGTATTGACTCTTTACGAAAGTCAAAATGGCTGCATAAAACTTGATAACGAAGACTTCCAGGAAATGTTATAGGTATTTCACAAGCCTCTTGGCCTATGTACGTTACATAAAAGACGACGTAGCAGAAAGATAGATATTTGATAAAGTTCTAAAGTAAAATTTTAAATACTTTTACCCAGTATTATATGAAATTTAAAACATGGCCCTAAAAATGTACAATATTAAAAACTCCTATGTAACGTATCAGGCCAGTGTCTTTAATAAGTAATCTAGACACCACTATTTGGCGATGCCGATTTTTTGTAAAAAAGCTTAATAGATATATAATCGATGTGAACCAGTGTTTAATAAGATATAACAAGGATGATCGTTTGGTTTTACGAGGGGTGGGGGAGTGAGCAAGAGACACAATTGTGTGTTAGGTGTTAGTGCAAGTGAGAGGTAGGGAATTTTTTTGTTTTTTCTTTTAAATTAAAAAAAAATATCTCGTGCATAACTAAATACAAAAGAAAATTGCTGCATATGGTGTCGCACCTTTTTGCACCATTGCCACGCTACTGATAGCTGTAAGAGTATTTAACCTCAGCGGATCAGCAATTAATTAAATATTATTCCACGTGAAAACAACATCAGCATTAGTATCAATTTACATTTTGGGAATTAACATCAGCCAAAATATAAAATAATTGATCGTGTATAGAATAAAAAATTAAACTAATTTCTTTTTGGGGGGAGAATTGCATTTGCTTGATTGCGTTACGTGGCATTTTCGCTATTAACATTATTACATTAACTCATGCCGATCATAATAATTGCCATATTATGAAAACGATTCAATTCGCCAAACAGAGGGGAAAAGAAGAAAAACCATCACGCCGATGTGATGGGAAATATCGGACATTTCCCTCGGCTTGCCCTTGGCATTAGCCCCCCCCCCCCCTGAACCATAAAGCTTTGTTATAACATTGAAAAAATACAGCTGGAATACGTGAAAACGTCTTTCGAACTTGTACAAGTTTTCGTATGCAAACACTTATTATTCGTAGTGTTTATGACAGCAGACTCATATTTGTCTTGAGGTAGCTTTTATAATACCTCCGCATTTCTACTGCCTATTTTCTATTATCTTTATTGGCAGCCTCGTCTTCAGTATATTTTATCATTATTTAAGTGACAACCCTGCTTTCTGTCTATTCTATCTTCTCTTCTGTGACACCTCTCTCTTCTGTTTCATCTTCTATTTAAAAAAAAAAAAAAAAA